>JACTAT010000015.1:1121583-1170556 GCA_014526335.1 Chrysaora quinquecirrha
CCAAAATTTTCCGAGGGAGTATGTCCCCGTACCCTCCTTGGGAAGTGCACCTTTGGCACATGTTTCTCATTACATGTTTGCTTCATGGTCGGAAAAGGTGTTTGCAGGCCACTGGAGTTACCAGCCATTCATTTATTGATATAGTCTTGATTGCAGACCTTACTTTTTTCTTAGTGAATCGAGCGCTCCTGTTGGATTGGCCCACTAGTCATAATTCCTTAGAAGATGCCCTGCGGTTCATGATAATGATCTTTCGCTGTTTCATTAGAAGCGCCATTGACATCATCTGCTCTTTTATTTGGTTGTATCTCTCTTCTTGTTGTTCTACTTTCACGTTTGCCATTTACATTCCATACCAAATGCAACATCGGCTTCTTGAAATTGAATATAGACTCTTTCGCACTTCCATAACATGGTAACTAACGTTGTGTATGCTTGAAATATTTAATCTGATGAAGCCAATGGAGCTCTGTGGATCCTGATCATAGAGACTGGGTGACTATCGAACAGCATAGTCGGAAAACAGGTTGACGTTCCCGTACAATAATTACATATATGAAAGCAATTCGTCCTAATAAAGCTTTTACAGAAAACCACATACCCGAACCTGAGCACCAAGCGTAGCAGGCTGAATCGTGAAGCAGATAGCAGCCAGTTTCAACGTTAGCGTTCCTTTTTGGAGAATTATTGTGTATTTTTTCAATCAGATTAGGTATATTAAATAGACGAACAGCAATCCCCAAGTCTTACTTAACGAACAACTTTTTATCTTCACGGTCAAAAAATTCAAAGTCCATTTCTAAGTTTAGCAAATTTAGCGCTCCTTACAGTATTAATTGACTTGATCTTCAGATTTTCCGAGGTTGTTGTTATGAACTCTAACACATTCTTTACCGGTTCCCTTTGTAAGCGTTGTTTCTTTCGATGATGGTATACGGTTTCTCGCGGAATTAGACCATTTTCACTGGGAACAAAAAGCAATCACGTTAATCGGCCCTTGTCTCTTTTCTTCGCTATGAATTGGTTTGTCATCATACTCTGTGAATAGCTACATTTTCCATTCTTTTTGCCAGCTTCAAACTATGTTCATCTTTCAGGGACGACAGATTTGGAAGATTTCAAAATTGCGCTGAATTATCAGCCGAAACTCGTACCTTATATTCTGTTGCTTTGAAATATACCTGCTTTCTATTTCAGCATTTTCGAAAGCGCGGACGTAGTGCCAAGATCTGTCGATGCGCAATTGAGTCAGCTTTAAGCGCTCTTCCAAGCCTCGGAAGTTCAGACCAACGGTGCACTGTCCTCAAATGTAAACCAGCCGTTATCGGCTAGCGCTGCGCTTTATACGCTTCAAGAAATGACGAGGTTTTTAAGTAATAGCGGACTATAATTAGTCCTGGAAGGTTTCTTCTGAGCTACAACTTGACGACCAGTATATGAAATAACTGACACTCTCTTTCAAAATAGAAACAGGCTTTTTAGGACCTGATTTCTTGACTTCGCATTGAGTTGTTTTTGTCCTCGAAACTAGATTATCCTTGGATAAAAAGAACGTTTTATTGACCATCTATCACGTGAATCTAAGCTCTTCTGACATCTTCGTACCCCATGTAAATCCGATTGGGTAATAATAAGGTTTTTAAGTTGAATTTAGAAAGGCGTATAGCGCTTAAAGAATCATAAGAGCAGCACATAGTTGCAAAGTTTCGGCTTGCTTGAGGGATAAGAACTGATTGACTTCTCACGACTACGAATCTAAGTTTCTCTTACAAATTTGTGCCATTTATGTACCTTAAATAAGAATAGTTACGGTAAAACGTTGAAATTGGACAGGCGTACATTGCATTACCTAAGTATCATCGGAAAAGCACATTAACTCAAAGTCGCAAGTTTTTCGCCTTGTTCAGTAGGTAAGAAGAACATTTGGATAGGACTGATTAACAATTATCACTACGAATCTAAGTTTTTCTAATAGTTTCGGACCTTTTACACATCCGTGATACCTCAACAAAATGTAAAAGACAGTAGTTTTGCTTCAGACCGATGACAGAATGAATTTTGAAAGCTCAAAAAAATTTGAGCCTCTGCGGAGGAGCACATTTTTAACTGTGCATAACTTTGTATCTGTAGCTCAAATGCAAGGCATGTCTTATAATATTTTGCTCCATTTTCAACGCTCTTTCATATGGTATACTGCAATTTGAAATATCTTGACTTTGATTTTTTACTGACCGGCAACTACATACGTCATCGATCACGTGACATCCGGCAATTACCAAAAAATGTCCCAAGTGCCAAAATATCCGCAATAGTGTAGTTAAGTAATAGCAACAATAAAATTTTCGGTTACCCAGTTTGCTAGATGGTTACAGTAATTTCCCTGTCTAAAAAGGTTAGGTCTTTCAAGGTTTTTAACAACAATGCTGTTTTGTTGTAGACGCAAACAAAGGAAAGAAAAGGAAAAAGGGGAACCAAGACAGAAAAAGTGAGTATAAATTTTTGAATCTGTGATCTACGATCAAGTCACCTTGACTCTTGAGTTTAAATTCTTCTATCTCAAAGGCTATACATTTTCAAATGATTTAGGAAAAGATAAACTAGATAGAACTATCAAATCATTTAAGATGACTAAGAACAAGGAAAAGGGCTAGTATAATAGTTTCCGGTGTATAAGTCGAGATTCAAGACCTGAAATTGGGCTCCAAGAACGGCACTCGACTTGTCCAGGGAGAGCGGATAATAAGTACTAAGAGGTACTAAATTACAAAATGTTGGTCTCTTTTTAGAAGGTTCCGCTTATACAATACACACAGGGTGACTTATACATCTAATCTATGGTTTTGTAGAATTTTTAGCGCTTGAAGAATGTGTTTAAGAAACTCATTGCGAAGTCTGTGCGGTACGCATTTCGAATCTCCCGTCTTACAGTTGGCCAATTAATTGAGTCTCTAGAGCACTGAACGAAGCAGTGGGACTAGTGAAGAGAGTCTAGAAAGAGCCAGTGTATAAATGTAACCGAAGAAAAACGGGTGAAATGCAAAGCTTGATACAAGTCGAAAATGATGTCAAAACAAAAAAATCAATCTGTATACCCCCGTTTAAAGCTGCGATCTATTTTTTGCTTGACCAATAATGAATGACCGATAACAGAACGATACGTGATTTTTTCTCTCAGACAACGAAAACCTCGAGAGCCCAAGGCGCCGAAACCAAAGAAACAAAAAGCAGAAGTACTGTCAGCAAAACAAAAGAAGAAGATTGTTTCAAAACAATTCATTTCATCTTCGGAAGATAATTCAAGCTCTGATGAAGAAGGATTGAAGATTGATGCACCAACTGTGTAAGTGCTGTAGTCTGTTTTCCTTAACTAGTGTGATGTTTAAAGTCCTGGTAAGACGATTAGACAATATTGGTCCAACATTTGAGATTTGCCTTACCAGCGATGTTGCAAAACGTTGCTGGAAAACTTCAAAAACATTTTATGCCTTTATCAAGCTTATATCTTGTACCTAGAGGTGAACCGCAATACACCAAGCAAGGATGTGAAGCTGAATTGCTGATTTGTTTTGAACAGCAATCAGCTCAATTGATACAGTGAGATAACTGATAGAATTATGATCGTAGAGCTTGAGGTCGAGGGAAGACTGAAGCTCCTAGTGCGGGGGCTGGACCCCTCGTGAGAGAGCTGGTCCCCCTAGTTGGAGGGCTTGTCCTCTTGTAGGATGGCTGAACCCCCTAGTTATTGATAGAGAATTGATTTTTTACATTCTGGTATTGTTGTTTAATGGATTTGCCAGGAAGCCCCCCGCCCCTTGAGCCCAACCTGTTATTTTTCCACCTCTACATCGCTGAATGGAATCGATTGTTGATTGCGCAGGAGGTCGGAAACATTGTTTGAAATAGCTTTTATGGGAACCAGGCTATAGGTGAATAAATATAAGCCATTGAGTTTTTCTTGCTTTTCTCCTCACCAGTAACGATGAAGGCTCCTCCCGCAGTGAAGACGAAGAGGTCACACAACAGTCTGACGAAGAGAAGAGTGACGTATCAAGAGAATCTGAAAACGAAAGAGACGAGTCTGATAACGAAAAAGCTGATTCTGAAAACGATGATGATGATTTTGACCAGCCAGCTGAAGAAAGTGATGAGCAGAGTGATGCAGAAATGAAAGAGCCTGAGCCTCGGGATGATGATGCAAGTGAGGCTGGCGATGCAGACAGTGATGTTGAACAAGAACCGGTAAAAAAGAAGAAAACGAATCGAGTTATCAGTTCGTAAGTCACTTTAGCATGATCTTAAGATTTCAGCTTCTCCACACAGGGCTTTTTTCAGACCAACGGAAAACATAAACCTCCCTTTTTTGAATGAAAAAAAAGCAATTTTATTCCAACTTAATGTTAGACTTGCTCCAAGTCTGTTTTCTGTTTATTCATTCGGTGCGGTGGATAGCACGTTATCGCAACTACTGCGAAGGAGTCACTTGAAAGTAGGGAAGGAAAACATATTTTTCTATTTTCTTTTTCTTCATTAATCCCTTGCAGTACTGTTTCCAACAACACTGATCAAATAAAAAATAGACTTGGAGCAAGTCTAACTTAATGTGGGAGTGAGCGTTTTGGTCTCCCTGTTGGGATAGTCCTCTTGCCTGCTTTTCCGTATCAGTCGGAGGCTGTCACATGTTCATAAAAAGTTGTTTGATGTTAAAAAGGCTCTCATTTACGTAGCTAACTAAAATTTCCAAGCGGCTTACCTAGTTTGCTGGATAGTTACTTGCCATGACTTTATGGCATGTCTTGTACACAGGCCCATTGAAAAACAGGTTTTTCTTCGCCAAACCCCAACCGTTGGTTGGAATCTTGCTTTCTAGCACTTGGGCCTGGGTTGGGCTCGTGAACAGTTGTATAGCTTGCCCTATGTTTTCGAAACGTATGTCATCATCCCAGAGTCTAGAAATGTATTCACCTTTCCTCAAGACAAAAACACGCCTGGCTGCAGACCTTCCCAACTTGACAATGAGAAATAGGCGTGTCTTTGGTGTGGCATGAGGTTCTTTTTTGTTTGAACTGACGTTCCCCGGTCAATAACCGTGTGACCGTAACTTTTCCCTGCGTACCATTCTAACTTAATAAGACCGACTGTTTACGGTTCGTATTTTAGATTCAATTTCTTACTCGTTACCTGTAGGTCCGAGTCAGAGGAAGAATGATAAAACGAATAAAAGAATATGATCTGAAATGTAAATATGGACAGAACAGTTCTCCGGTAGTCTCGACGAAGTGGAAGAAAATGAAATAACCAAAGGAACTCTTGTGGCTTGTATAAAAGACTAGAAATACTCATTATGTACTAAAACTTTAAAAAAAATGCTACCAGAAACGTTGAGAGGGGGGAAAGGTGGTGTAAGAAGTTGGGTGTCCGAATCCAGGGGTCGAGGGATGCCTGCAAAAATTAATTCTGCACTCGTAAAATTTGTTTAGTGCCTCTGAATGTTAGACGGTCTGTTTCTCTGTTTTATAATCTTTCGATTCTTGAGAATCTATCCAAAAAGGGGGCTTTTCCTTATTTTCAAGAGTCTAAAGAACATTACCATAAAGCTTCTTCTGTCAGGGGCGATGCAATGGAGTGAACTTGGGAGAAAGGTAATGTCCAACTCTCTTTTCTCAAGGATCGATTCTCTAGTTGCTTCTAAATTTTAAGAGAAAATGTTTGAGGTACCGAATCGTAAGCAACAAAGACACATTACATAGTACTCCATCGCCCATGCTACCTCTCGACTGTCCTGGTCGCTACAAGTGTATACTTTTATACCTTAACCGAGCAAGCATAACCTTACAGTTCTGTTTTTTTTTTAATTGAACAGAACTTGTCTGAGTTCAATTTGTATAAAAAAAATAGAGAAATCAAGCTTTCGTTGTAACAGGGTTTCAGAGTGAGATCAAGTAGATATCTGTATTGAAATTCTTGTTGGCTTTTACCCAAGAACTATATAGAGTTCAAAGGCGTGTACCTTTTATTCTCCTCCCCTTCTAGATGGTGAGTAAAAGTAAAGGTGAAATGGTTTGTTTAGCACCAGTCGCCAGGATCTCAGACACAGATGAGCTAACGAGACCTTGACCTTGATCCCTTGGCGATGTGGGGCTATCGTGGATGGAGCTTGAACCCTGACCTGACTTAGCTCTTTGGGGTGTCATTCGCTCAACAAGTAGAGCGTAGAATGCACCAGAAAATACTGGCCGTTCAATGATGCCTTTGTATTGTTTTCAGTACCAGCTCCAGCTTCATTTTCCGTTTGGTTCATTATGAAAATGGCCAATGGGGTTCCTATTCCCCCTCCCAATTTCCCTCAACTGAAAATTTTCTGGCGATTTCTATCGTTTCATTGCCGAAGAGTGTGGAATATTTTATTTCTCGCTTAGCATAAACGCAAAATAATCCATTTCCTGTCTCTTGAGCCTGCGGCAACGAAAAAATGCAGAAAAACCTTTAATATTCGTCGCCACCTTTATGACTTGTAGTTCTTTCTTTCAAAATTTGCGTTGAGCAATGGATAAACAGAAAACAAGGAGTGGACTGTTTAAAAAAAAGAATTATAGATTTGTTTTATGGAATAAATAATGGATGAAGTGGAGGAATAAGAATACGATATAAAATGAATAAAGTAAAGGAGCCATAAAGTGAAGACAAAGGGGAAAATCCAGAAATCACGGAGAATGCGTAAAACCTCGTTTTGGGAATTAGGGCGCGGCGCGAAAGGCGCGGCGAAAAGCGGATATCACTGGCGGATATTCAATTCAGGCCTAGGCAGGTGAACTGAAGAGACGCCCTGATACTTCTGAACTTCTGTTCACTTGCTGTATGTTTTGAAATCATGGCGAAGCGTCGTATAATTGCTGTCAACTGCGTGAAGAACTGCTTCTTGGTTTGTGCTACTCTTCTTTGGGTAAGTATCTCTGTAAACAACGGAAAGCTGACACAACAATTTTGTCAAAAAGCAAAATTGTTGTTGATTGATGGCCTAATAAAGTGCTCAGTGTGCAAAAATTCTAGTCTTACTATCATCCATCACTACACCGGTACAGAGGTCTAGCAAAAAATCAAGGATCGAGGATTGTTTTAAAATTATTGTCAAAGCAAGATCTCTGTTTCACTTTGGGGTTTTTGAATCTGTCTACATCAAAACCAAAAGGCTGGTTGTTCTGTGTAGACAGAAAGCGTTCGTTTTCTCACTTGGACTCTTCAAATAATTTCAGTTAAATTTAGTGTAGTTAAATTTAGTTTAATTCTTAGACTTAGTTATTCCTTGTAGTATTGCAATCATCGTGTAACATTTTTGCATGTAGACGATAGTATTGTAAACTACTAGACCCCGTTGTGGGTGATGAATATATGAATTGAATTGAATTGAATTGAATAATTCTATTGGTCGTCCAACTGTAGCTGATTGGTGTTAAAAACACAATGCCACTTCAGCTTCTCTTTCCAATTGGTGCATTTTGAGCCACATCTGGGTATAATTTCTGCCTTAGTTAATTGTTTTGGTCTGTTTCTGACGTTAATTCTCTAAGGAGTGTCAGACAAAAAAAAACTTTTAAGTATGCCCAAAAATGATTCCGCTGTTCATCGCAATTTTGAATTTTTGTAACACTCAAAAACAATAATTTTTTTCTAGTTTACAGCAGCTGGGATATTTGGAGTGGGAGTTTGGACATTGGCAGCAAAAAATGATTATGAAGCACTTCTTGGCAGTGTGATGTATGTAACTGCTGCAGGTACAATGGTTGCAGCGGGATTGTTTGCAATGTTCGTTTGCATTTTTGGCATAATTGGTGCAGTCAGAGAAAGCAGATTCATGGTTATGGGTGTAAGTATTGAATTTCATAATTTTTGTTGCATATAAGCAAACAGTTGTTATTTTGGAATTTAACAGTTTTTTTTCAGATTTTCAGAAGCATGGATAAAAATGGGGTATTTTTGTAACAGACTTAGAAGGAAACTAACTTAAAAACAAGCAAACAGTTATGAGGGGCCAAGTTGCCTCAAAATGTAGGTTGTGTTTGCCAAGTGAACCAGTGCAACAAGCAAGTCAGTATTTTTTATCATTGGCAAAATGGTCTTTGGTATTCTTAAATAATAATGATTTTCTGTCTTTTGCAGTTTTTTGTCATGATAACCATTGTATTTGTGTTGGAGCTGATTGCTGGTATTCTTGCTTATGTCTACAGGGGTCAGGTAAATCTTATTTTTGCCATTCTCTATTTTTATTTTCAGTTTCATTTCTGTTCTCTCCAACTCATATTTTGTCTTCTTTATTCATCACCCATTATACTGAATCTTACATCAATACTGGTAAATTTCACTTTCACCCCCAACAACTTGTGTACAATTTATTTTTATGCCTTGTATTGAAATGTTATTGTTTGAAATATGCTTCTTTAGGTACAAGCAGAAGTAAGCAAAAGCTTGAATGCAACCATTGCATCAAAATATGGTGTTGTTGGACATGAGAAGGAAACCAAAGCTGTGTCAAGATTGCAAACAACTGTAAGCACACTTAAAAAGAATTTTCTCATTCTGATTTAATGAGATCTGTTATTTTTCCACTACAGTATAATTGAATTATGACATACTTGCTTATAACATACTCTGGAATATGGCATACCATTTAAATTGTCCCTGGTGCCACAGAGTGAAAGAAAATACCCTGTTTATAACCTACCTTTCTTATAACGTACCAAATACTATGGTCCCTTTGAGTATGTTATAACCGGATATATTAACTTTATTATGCCTTTATAGCATTTTGTGAATATTCTGTCTGATTGCGTTTTCATACTCTTTGGGTAGTGCAAAATTTAAAAATTGCAAGATAAAGCGGAAACACCTTTGGACGTACTTAAAACCTTTTTCCTTCGACACTCCTCTCCCTAGAGTATACAGATCAGAAACAGACCAAAACAATTGACTAAGGTGCCATTCCTTGAGGAGGTATTCATTGAATTGATGGAACCTGCCACCACATCATTGGAGCTCAGCCTCAGCAATGAAACTTTCCCATGAAGGGATGAAGTAGAAATGGGAGCTCCTTTGTGACTCTTTTCTTTCTTGGTAAAAGATTGGAGCTCCTCCTAAATACACAACTTAAAGCGGCTTAAAACTCTTACAAACGCCCTGGGTTTCTAATCGTATGGAAGTGGGGTTTACGAAACTCGTGTAAAACTGATTTATCATACTTTGTTTTGTCACAGTACCACTGCTGTGGAGATGTAGACTTTGCAAGTTGGCGTAATTCAAATTGGAGAAAATCAAATAACATCAGCGGAGTTGCAGAAGTGCCTGATTCATGCTGTATTTCGCCATCAGTGAAGTGTGGAGTAAGAATTCATCCATCTAACATATGGAGAAATGATCTTAAAGTAAGCTCTATGTTGTCTTCTCACTTGTGAAAGATTTTATCAAGCCTAATAATAGTTGTTTCTGAGGGCACTACGAGAAAATTTAACCTAAAGCTGTCAGTACAAAACCGAGCTTGCGAGATTTTGTACAGAGGCTGAGGGTAATATTTTTGGTACTGTTCCGAACAGGAAGTCTAGGGACAAGGCATGGTCATGGCCCCCTTATGATTGCAAAAGTCATGTGTGAAGCCAGTACAAGGAAGCTATGTGGTGCTGCATTCTAAACCTTTCGAAAAAACTAACTAAGTAACTAAACAACTAACTAACTACATAACTTACTAATTAACTTACTAACTAACTAACTAATTAACTAACTAACCAACTAACTAAACAACTAACTAACTACATAACTTTCTAATTAACTAATTAACTAACTAACTAACTAACTAACCAACCAACTAACAAGACAGCAAAGCCAGTACAACGAAGCTATTTGGTGCTGCATTCTAAACCTTTCGAAGAAACTAACTAACTAACTTAACAACTAACTAACTACATATCTTACTAATTAACTTATTAGCTAACTAACTAACTAACTAGCTAATTAAGTAACTAACTAACTAACTAATAAACTAGCTAACTAGCTAACTTACTTACTTACTTACTTACTTACTAACTAACCAACCAGCCAACGAACTAAACAACTAACTAACTAACTAAGTAACTAACCAACCAACTAACTAACTAATCAACTAAAGAATTTCGAACTGACTGTAAGAGAATTTTTATTTTCTCCAAACTATTGGTACAGAAGAGTAATCTTATGCCTAATGTTACCTACGTAAATTTTTAAATCTGTATACTTTTACCATTTAAGGTTTAATCTTAAAAGATATCATGTTTATTCTAAGAACGTGATCTTAGATTTCTAATAATGGTACTTCTACCTTTTTTCAGCCTTTGGGATGTTTTACTAAGTTGGAAAGATATCTCTCCGATCATCTGTTCATAATGGGAATCGTTGGAATTTGTGTTGGTCTCGTCCAGGTAAGTGGACTTTGTTTTCATTACCAGTGTAGTGAAAAACGCCAAGACAAGACATAGTTTCAGCAAGAATGAGATGTATTTTGTCTTGAAGCTTCTTCACGTATTGAATTTCGACAATATAAGGTTGAGAGAAGAGGTCCCAATGAAATGAACCACTTGACCCGCTATAGTGCGTTGGTGAAGGTGAAATGGTGTTTTGGCACCAGTCGCTAGGAACTCAGTAGTAGGTTAACTCGAACCCTAACCACACTGAGCTTCTGACACCATGAGTCAGCTGGATTAAACCACGACGCCACAGCACCTTCAGCTTTCTTCAAAAGTAATGCCTGTGCGAAACGTTTCGGTAGACCTGAGCCATAGTTTTCGCTATTGAATTGAGGAAATCGAGCTTACCTCAAACAATAATTAAGCCAACATTCGATTGAGTAGTTGTTGTTGTAAAGGTTGCCGTTCGTCTTTGCGATGAGTGGTTAAGTCTGTGATGATTTGACTTTATGATCAGCAAGCATGATTTTCTGGCTGTCGGAGGAAATATTTTAGATGGGAGGGAGGGACATTACTGGTGCAGCCATTACCTTCATATTGCATTTTGTTGGCGAAGCATAAGATCTTTCACTCTCCATCTCTGTTTTGGCAATGTGTTTCTGATTAGTTTTGGCAAGCAGTTTTTACTCCGAAGTCGAATACCGTTGCGAAAATCGCAGTTCTGGGATAAATCACAAACCGTATGCCTCAAACGACTGTTTTATAAATTAGCCTTCATGTTTAACTGTCAGGGTGACAGTTAAAGCGATAGCAACATAAATATGTCCTTGTGTAACGTGAGTAATGAATGTTGTGAGTCAGCAGGGAATGGCAACATCTGAGCGATGCACGGGGTTCTTGGCTGGAAATTTTATAACGGTCTGCCGCGAGCATATTCAAAATGACTAGACTAAACTCTATGAGAATAGCACCCTTGGCGAGATCAATTTCTGCACATATGATACCCTCAGCTAGATCTCATTTCGAAACCATTCGATTCAGCATATAGCTCAAAGTTGTTGGTTTGCAGTGGAAAGTTCTGAATTCTTGACGGTCCCTTAGACCAACATTGTTAGATATGATATCCTTTGCTAGGCCGCAGCTTGGTCAAAATTGCAAAATGGTTTACCCTTGGATAGACTAGAAGACCGAAAACGTATACCCTTGAGTGTTCCCCTTTCACTGTGGAAGAACCCTTCTTGTAGCGATTCCAGCTATCTGCTCACAATGGAACAAACAGAAAATGTCCGTCCTTGTTTGCTTATTAATTTGGAAGCTAAGCTCTTGATCGATCGTATGCTTGTGTATTGTATTCGAATCAAAGGCCCTACAAGATCGCCTAAGAAGAAATGAGCAGATTATATAGGTCTGTAATTCCACAGTTGCCTAAACATGAGCTATTGTCAATTTGGAACGAAAGAACAAACGTCGACGTGGTTAAGATAGTCACTGAGACTATCAACCTGTTCAAGATAGCAGATGTCACGCACCAAAAGGAGTCAAATCAAATCAACATAAATGGTGTTTCAATTGCAATATAGTGGTCATATTTGTGAAAGTATAAGGAACAAGGTAGAATGAAGGAAAGCAAACAGAAAAAAGGTTAAGCTAATATCTCGCTAAAGCAAAACGGGCTTCTCCAGGCTGTATTATTTATAACATGCAGCAAAATCATTCCTAAGACCCCTTAAGACTGCTACGTCTATTTTTCTTACAGGTGATATTTTACTATGGTGTCTTTCCAATCGGTGCCAGACCCCGCAGTCTACTATCCTCTTTTTTTCTTGCAAATGATATATTTCACTGTCGTGTCTGCAATTCTTGTTACTTGTCCTCTCCTCTTTGCTTTTAATATACTTTGCTTCATAAGCTAAAGAAATCATAAAAGCACTTGGTTAGCAAAAATTAGCTTTAAAAGAGTGAGCAGAAACGACAGATCTGTGAAGTAATTGTATAATTGTAATTTTAGCAAATGATGTCTTGTGGTTACCGTCAAGGGTAATCGTCCACGGCGCTTCCATTAGGATGGATGATCAGCCTACGTTAGACTTATTACATGTGTCGTAGTTATCGCTCTTGAGTCTATGCTGGACGCTCAAACCACTTTGAGCAAACAGCTATGTGGTTGTTGTTGTTGTTGTTGCTGTTTGCGAAGATTGGGACTCATGTAATTAGTCTATGTTTATGTATACAAGCTCGCCTCCCATCTCATTTGGCAGTCTTTGCTTCTACATGTCAATTAATTGCAATGCTTTGGAGCTGTGAACAACCTTTAGAGATGCAAGGAAGTAAAAGATGACACTGATGACAGTCGCTATCCTGTAATGATATTATACGAAATGGACAGAATTTGATTCCCAACAGAATGGAGAATGAAGACACATTTTTCAGATAAGGTCTCCTAATATTGATGCTGGTTATTCTAGAAAATAAAGCCGGAGAAAATAGCTTACATGTTGACGTACTTGTGCCGAAATACTGGCCCAGACTGGAAATTGTTAAGCAATGTTGTAGTGGTATCATAGCTCTCCTTAATTTTGGCTCTCTCTTTGTTCTCTCAAGATGAAATCGTGTAGTTTCATTAGACTTGAATGTTTTACTGCTTCAATCTTGTTATAGATGAGTTGCATGGCGCTTTCTATGTGGTTGTACAGATTGATTGTTGACAGCTATTATTGAGCAAAATCAGCCTCTTTCTGGTGAAAGTTTCTATTGATATTGAAACAAGACGAGGCTTGAACATGTGATTAATTCTTGTGACTTTGGTTTTGAAACATTTAAGTATAGTTACAAATAGTAAACTAAATAGACCTATAATAATTCGTAAGCTTTTATTTAATGTTAGGTTACTATTAATATAGTTTATTTGTAATAACATGTCGTTTATACCGTAAATGGGCTTTTGTCAAAATGAAGGCATACTGGGTGTTTCATCTTAACCCAAAGGAGAAAAGGGAGAATTTATTCCGATTTTTCAATGTTTTTGTAAACCAGAGGATTGAAAAATTAGGCCGCTTTTTTGCTGTACTCGACAACTTTAGCCAAATATAGTTGTACCCAGACTCTCATTATGCAGTGTCTCCTTATTAAGAACTCGAATGAAAATGGTAGCAGGCAATGTTGTGTAGCTTAAGCATAATTGTAACTACATCGCGATACTGCCGTTTATTCTTCAGCGCAGAAATTTTTCATAAACATTTTATTTGTAATCCTGTTAGGTTTTTTCCTCAGTTTGTGGTAAAATTCGCCTTTTTAAAATAACTTTATTTATATGCTTAATGTATGTTATTAGGATACTACTACCAATACAAGCAGTACAGTATTAGGCCCGGGCCAAACAATCAAACATTGTTTATCAAACTTTTGAAATTTGCTTGTCGATTGAAATGTTTTACTGTCAGAAGTGTTGCACATTTGGCCACGTTGCAAAGCATTGCGTCAACAAAAAATCTAATTGAACTTTTTAAAAAATATCGGACAGAAAAGTCCGCTTGTCAAGCAATATTTTGCGACCTAGTCAAACGATCAAGCATTGTTTGCGAACAAATTCAAGACAAACAATGTTTGACTGTTTGGCCAAGGCCGTAAAAACTTGTGTTCATGGTCCAGTCTGGTCCTGTCATGATTACCTTAGTATTTCGTGTTTTTAAAGTTTTAATGAACCTTTTTTAAATCATTGAACTTCTTTATATTATCCATGCTTTAATCAAAATTATTCCATTGTTCTTACTTATTTATCGGTTTACTTAATGTCACACGTTTCTGCACATCCTAATACGTATATATGGGCCTACACTTTTTAGTTTTACGCGCATGGCAGCTACACCCTCAAATTTCTGTACTTGATTATGCATATCTCTACATTGTGGAGTTTACTTCACAGTTCATAGTTTTCGCGCCTAAGGGCAATGTTTCAGAAAGGTTGCTTTGGTTACTACTGAGCACTTGAGGCTTTCAAGTCGGTCTAGCTTTGTAAATGGTTGTTGTTGTTGTTGCTGTTGTTGTTGTTGTTGGAAAAAACTGTTACTGCACTTGCGACGAATGGGACTTCTGTTATAAGTCTAAAGTTCCATTTTCTGCTATCCTTACGTTTATTGTTATCATGGAAAAGTGAGAGGAAGTTAAACACGAGTCCATCAAACCTTGTCCCCCCTGAAGCTGCGATTTCTAAGCTGATTAATTATCGACATATCAATACTATTAACGACCAGATGAAATTAATCTGAAATTTTTCTTATTAATATTCATATCTAATTTATCATTGTTAGCTGATCAAAAGTATCAAGGTTGAACATCGTTTCTGTTTAGCTGGCAGCGTGTATTGCAGTGAAACATCCATATTACGGAAACCCGCGTTATTATTCGTTGTAGAGAGGTGTCCGTTGTCATCATAGCTTGGCCACGTGAACGAAGAAATCATGCACCTCTATAAAACATATAATGGACCAGCCAACTTTTCTTTTCCTTTTCTGTATATTCTTGTACTATTTCTGTATATTCTTGTACTGTTTGCTCTGAGATATTCAAACCATACTGCATTGTCAGTTTCTGTAATTAAAACACGTCGATCGTGCAACTATATAGTCCTTGCAAAACAAACTTAAAAACACCTAAAATTTCTTCTAGCCAATCCTCCAGCAACTGATGTCCCACCTCCCACCAGTTCTCTGCGCCTCTATGACAATTTTGCATAGGAAGGAGGGGAGGGAAGAGAGACCTTTGGTACCAGACTCTATTTATGAGACTTTGAGTCCAAGGGTATAGTAGGAAATGAAATAGCGATTTTTTCAAGTGTTTTTGTAGATGTAGCCTCTTTTGTTAAGTTAGTAATCCCATGAAGTCTCTGTACATCCAGTGTACCACTTGAACACCTAGGAAAGCATCTGCTCTGTTTTCTTCTTTTTGGTTGTAATTTCGTGCCGGTGCATCGTGTAATTGGCTCTCGTGATCACGTGACGATCCCGCTCCAGTTGTTACATCATGCATATTTGTTTGCAGCGGACAATGACAGTGAACTTGCCTGCGTGCGTGCAATAGTTCTAGAGGGCTACATCGTCGAGTTACCAATACCCTATGATCAAATCTGTCAGAATTGTGTTGCAATGTATCTCTCCTTAGTGACCAGATTTTCTAGAAGAAGACCTCAATAGTGACCATTTCCATAATGCCTAAGGATCTTTTTGCATTTCACTCACGAAGGGTCATTTATAAGCTGTCACATCAAGCATTTGCTGGCTCAAAGAGCCCATTTACGGGACAACCACAAAAAGCAATCAATTGTACATGATCTTAAAGATCTTTAAGCAATTATGCTTAATTGGTTTGAACACATACTTTGGTTTGGAACGATTTCATCCTTGGTGCAGCTGTTTTGGAACTGGCTTCCCACAATACGCATTTAATATTCATAATCTTTTCATGGCCTATAAATACTTAGCTAACACTCTTTAAGTCTGTAAAACCAAGTTAATCCATGCTTCTTTCATTCTTTCTATTAATAGAAATTTCCAGGAGTTAATCTGTAAGCTAGAAAATTACCGACAGTCTTGTATTTCATGCCCATTTTAGAAATTCACGTATCCACATTCTAGCTTGGTCTTTGCATCTACGCAACCCAACTCACAGTAAGCGCAATGACTTCCTTCATTGTTTGCTTGATTTTCTTATTGCTTTTCTTGCAAAACATGTTCGGGGCATCTTTAGAGTCATAGTAAAAGGGACGTGGCATTCTGAGTAAAACATTGGGACCATAATTCGGTGTCACGAGTTGAAAAAGGGACTCATGCTTCCATTCCGTTTGCCTGCCCACTTTGGTGAAATTGTATTACCATCTGTATTTTTCAATAAAAGGTACCCCCATAAATTCGCACGTCCCCGCAACATATACCTGTTCTTACCGCCCCCCTCCCCTCGCCAGAGAAATAATGACAACACTATCTAATTTGCAATATGTACTTTAAACACTTTGCGTAAATAAATAAATTTCACCTTAGATTTTTAATTTGAATTTCTGAATTCAGGTAGCATTTGAAACTACCTTTATAAACTGTTTGTCGATTGCTTAAAGAGAACGAAAAGAAGATCAACAGAAATTGGAAGAAAATATGGCGTAAAATGAATTGAATTCGTTTCCGAATATTACTATGATTTCTAAATATGATTTTATCTACAGCTACACAATGTTACGCTAGAAATCTCTAACACCTGACCTATCATTAGCTTTATGCTAAGCCCGTCCCGGATAATAATCGCCTTAGATCCAAATTTGGTTTAAAGAAGTTAATCCATTTAATGAAATAACGATAAAACGAGAAATTAAAGTCTGTTCTTGGTTTAAAGTTGGGTCTTTTGGAAGCCATGATTCTTCGATTCTCGATTACAGTAAAAATCCGCGCATAAGAACCGAATTTTTCGGACACAGCCTGTTTAGGTTGTTATGCAAAAGGTGTATACCGACGTGAATACTGTGGTGGACGTCGGGGTGGAGATTCTCACGCTAGCGAATCTATACGCACTACTGTGGTGAATATGCGCTTATTTTTTGCGCACTGTGGTGGATAGGCTCTACTGTGGTGGGTCATTTTGCTTGAAGTGGTTGTATTTTTTGCGTACACAAAGCATAAACGTAAACATAGCATAAACCCCCCATAGTAGTGCGTATTCATCACAGTATGCAAAAACTTCCACCACAGCAGTGCGTATAGGCTCGCTAGCGTGGTTCTTAACATAAAGTCTAATGCAACTGCCACAGAGAAACAAAGCATGATTGTTCAAGTTGGGAGCTTTCACAGGCCGGGCTTCTTGATCTGAATGCATCTTTCAGAGTCAATGAAATGAGTTAACTCATAGCTTTCAGTTGCAAGGGACAATTCTAATTGGCGCCCAAACGATGCAACATTTATCTACGTATTCAAAAGAGAACTGGGATCAAGTCGTCATGTTTACTTCGTGGTTTCCAAGCACAAACGTTTGATCGTCATGCTCGAATTTTCAAGCTTTGTTGACTGTTTGTCTTTCATTCTGCAAGACAGACAAGGCCTAATTTTCTTTGCTTGTACTGTAGTTTGGTTTTTTCCAGCTAATAAACTCTGTAATCAACCATGCGATATCATTTTGTGCAGTGCAACAATGTTGACCGTTTGATGCAACATCGTGCAAGAAATGTCGCACTCAGCAACCTTGGGTACCAAACAACGCAATATCTCGATGCAATATCACATCCAAATGTTGCACCGTGTGGCCGAGACTTAGCTAAAAACCTTTAATCCTAAAGAAATATTTCAAGAAAGAAGAGTATCATTATCAATTAATCCAACTATGCGAATCGCTAGGTATACTTTAAAATCGTACTGAGCCTGGCAGTGCAGAACCTACTTGACTGCACGACTGCACGTTAAAAGCTGTAAGTGCTCCTGAACGCGGCTCATTTATATTATTCTACATCAGGAAGCAATACAAGAAAATGTAATTTTAGAAGTTTTAGCACCTCTTATCCTTGGTAAAAAAAGTCTTCTAAGAAAAGAACGCCTATACGTAGTGCTGATAACTATAAAGTCACTCTAAACCTGTGGGTGTTAAGAACCTACTTAGTTAGCCATTTATTGCGGCGATGTTAAAACCTGTAAGTGCTCCTGAAATCCCCAAACCAGGTGCGTCTGTTACTTTATATCCAACGGAATCAAAGGCCCAAACAACTCCTTTGATGGCGAGTCATCTTCACTGAATAGAAATCCATGAAAAGCTCTAACAAACTCGTCCTTTGACATCTGTCGATCACCATCTACATCTAAACTGGCAAATATTGCTCTTGCGTATTCCTCTTTGACATTGATGCATTTAAAGAAGAGAACAAACTCCTGCAGGCTGATTGTGCCATCTTCATTTGCATCGATCGAACAGAACATCAGTGTTCCCACTTGCTTTAGGTATTGTTCCCATATCTCAGCTCCGAATTCAGGGTTAATTATAAGTGGGATTCTGTCCTTGAAAATGAAACCATTGCTTAGTATCAGTAGCAAGAAATAAACTTCTGTAGTCTAAAAAGCACCGATCGCAAAAAGTCACATATGTGACAAAATGCACTGAATGGGCATCAATCTTTGGACTTGAGTTTCACTGCTTATCATCACAAGCCTTTGATATTTTTCTGGGCAACGTTGAGGAGGAGCTTTCCCATCGTCAGGCGATGAGAAATACCTTATGTAATTTATTTTACTTCCAGAAACATTAATTTAAAGGAGAAGAACCAGATTTCTCATTGGCGGATGATGGGAGACTTGGCTCTCCCGAAACGTTGCCCCGATGAATAGCAAAGGCTTTTCACCATAAGTGGCGATTGTCATGAACGTGATATGGTGTTTTAGCACCAGTCGCTATGATCTCAGTAGTAGGTTAACTAATCGGGACCTCGACCCTGGCTGTGACGCTACCGTGGCTGGGCTCGAACTCTGACCACACTGAGCTTCTGACACCACGAGTCAGCTGGATTACACCACGACGCCACAGCACCTTCAAACATTGCCGTTCAATGACGCCACAGCACCGTCATGTCTTATTGGGTCAGAAACAGATTTTCTCAGTGCGATTTTTTTCTTTATTCGAAGTTGTCTGTTGTATGGATGTGTCCGTTAGTTCACTTGAGGCTCCACTTTACATGCCACAACGACTCACAAGAAACTCGAAAAGAAGCAAGAGAATTTGACGAGAAAACCTTGAAATGCTACACATTGGAAAGACTTTAGATTGAGACGAAGGAAATGTGAAGGTTGTAAAGAAAAGTCAAAGATTACAGAGTGTAACATTCAATGTGGGGAGGTGTGTGATAAAACAAGAAAAAGTTAAGATAGAATGGATAAACGGAAACAAGAAAGAAGAAATAACATAGGGGATGGAATAACTGAAGAAATATATGTAGATGAGAGAAAGAAGATATGAACGGAATAGAAAATTTTTTACTTCGGTACTCATGTGATCCGAGTCTAAAACTCACTCAGTTACGCACCAGTCAGCCCAGCTCTGGTGTTCGTGTGATTAGCACTTGTGCTTCTCACGCAATAGATCCCGGTTCGATTCTCACACATGTCACTGATGAGCTCCGCAAAAAGCGAAATGCATCTGGCATTTGAGAATGGGGCGGCTGGTGAAATTATTCGGAACAGAAAATGTTTTCAATTGATAAACAGGAGGGAAACTGAAGGTGGGATTGAAGACCCTGTAGCTACATCGTTAGATAGTGCTTACTCCCGTTGGTTCTGAGAAATATTCAAAGATACTCTGACAAATTATTCTTAAATTACTTACCTTGACAAATTGTTCCAGTGTCACTCTTTTTGCACCTTTATTCAGGAGTTTCCAGAATGTGAATATCTTATCACGCATTCTCTTTGTTCTTTCAGTACTCAGTGAACCATATTTCTTGAAACCTGCTGCAAATGAATCGATATCTTCATCATCTATCGAACCATTGCAATCTTTATCAAATCTGGCAAACAGTGTTATTGTCTTCTGGATCCATAAATCCGATGGTCTTGGATTCAGCTCTTCCAACCATTTGTAATCCTAAAAGAAAAATGGTTGCATTTAGGCCGTGGCCAAACGATCAAACGTTGTTGGTCAGACATTTAAGATTTGCTTTACAAGCAGAGTCAGGAAAGTTACGGTCACACGGTCATTGACCGGAGGAAGGTCAGTTAGAACAAAGGAAAGTATTTTGCCACACCCAAAATACGCCTGTTTTTCATTGTTTAGTGAGGAAGGTATTCGGCTACTTGTATTTTTGTTTGGAGGAAGGTTGAACACTTTTCTGGAGTCTGTTTACAAGCAATGTTTGACTGTTTGGCCGCGTCAAGAACATTGCATGACAAGAAAAAGTCTACATCTGTTGCGTTTTTACATTAAATAGTTCAAAAACATTTTTGCTTGATGCAAGCAAAAAATTGTTTGAAAAGCAATGTTTTGTGACCTGGCCGAGCAGTCATATATTTTGCCAGACAAGCAAATTTGAATTTTTTTGCAAACAATGTTTGACCGTCTGGCCAGGTCAGTCACAAAACCTTGCTTGGCAAGCAAACGTAGGCTAAATTTGTTGCACATTGTTTTTGAAATAGTTCACAAAGGTTTTTTGCTTGTTGCAAGCAAAATATGTTTGACAAGTGATGTTTGCGAGATAGCCAAACGGTCAAACATCTTGCTTGACAAGAAAATTTCAAATGTTTGACAAACAACGTTTGTTTAGCCTGCGTGCAGCCTCAACTTATCTAACCGAAAGAGTAATCAAACAACTTGCTCAAATCCCGAAGCGCTAGTAGTAGGCGGTAATTAAAAACGCTTCGCGAATGCTCCAACGGTTATTTTCATCAGAAAGAGGTTGCATTTTTGCTGACTCAGCTGTACAAGCTTTCGTTCATTGTTGCGCAGACTCTACTCTTTACGAAAGAAGAGTTTGAGGCTGCACGCAGGCTACGTTTGTTTGGCCAGGGCATGACACATTCTTACACTTCGACACAAACATTCTTTTCTCCCTCCCCACTTTCCAAAATTGGTCGGTAAATCAATGTTTTAGTTGGCTTAACAAAATGGGTAAGTCAATTGATTGGCAAAATGGCATGGTTTTGTTTTTGAGTTTGCATATCCCAAGTCGTGAATATGCTACAAGGGAAATTTTTTAGCAACAGTAGATTAAAAATTCTCTGGGGGTATGGAGGCCCACGACGTTCTTTAGTGTCCCACAGAATACATTAAGTAAGGAAGACGATGAAGCAGAGAGATGGTGAAAAGGAGGTTTTCTGACCTAACCCCATTTACACGGGGACGGATCCGAGCGGCTCCGTTGCCAGTAACATCATGATACGCTTTTTGTCTACATGGGTACGCATGTGGACCCATTCCTTTTTGGGAACGGAATCGTATCCTTTTGAGTGCACTAGAAGAGTGGTTTCATTGGGCTCGTTCCTGTGTAAACGCAATGAAATCGTGCCCATGTCGTACCCGAAAGTTAAGGATCATTTAGATGTGGATCTTTTTCTGTCGTGTAAACAGCGTCTCTGCCTATGTGGCACATTTCCCAAGGAAAATTTAAGTCTTACCTTTGCTGTATCCACTTCTTTCTTTACTTCCTCTTTTGTCTTTGCATTTCCTGGAAAACGATTTGTGAAAATTCTCATACCTGCACGCTTTATTCGCCTTCTGTCCCCTCTTCCTATACTTGTAGACCATGTTCAACCACGATTCACAAAGTCTGGGCTCTTTCTCCGAAAGAATTATACTTAAAACAGACCTGTAAACCAGGGTCAACCATGGTGCTCGTAAACTGTAAACCGTCAAGTCTGTAGGCCCTTGTAAACCTTGTTCAACCGACAACCACGGTCCTCGTAAACTATAAACCGTCAAGTCTGTAGGCCCTTGTAAACCATGTTCAACCATGGTCCTCGTAAACTATAAACCGTCAAGTCTGTAGGCCCTTGTAAACCATGTTCAACCACGGTCCTCGTAAACTGTAAACCGTCAAGTCTGTATGACCCTTGTAAACCATGTTCAACCATGGTCCTCGTAAACTATAAACCGTCAAGTCTGTAGGCCCTTGTAAACCATGTTCAACCACGGTCCTCGTAAACTGTAAACCGTCAAGTCTGTATGACCCTTGTAAACCATGTTCAACCATGGTCCTCGTAAACTATAAACCGTCAAGTCTGCAGACCCTTGTAAACCTTGTTCAACCACGGTCCTCGTAAACTATAAACCGTCAAGTCTGCAGACCCTTGTAAACCTTGTTCAACCACGGTCCTCGTAAACTATAAACCGTCAAGTCTGCAGACCCTTGTAAACCTTGTTCAACCATGGTCCTCGTACGCTGTAAACCGTCAAGTTTGAAGCCATGTAAACTGTATTCAATGATGGTTGACGAGTGGTCTTGGGTTCGATCCCAGACCGAGTCATTCAAAACACCAGAACTGTACCGATTACCGTACAACATCTACTTAAAATAACGCGCAGCGGAAGCAGTTAAAAGGCGAACCGTGTTTAACTCGGTAATCTTAGGATTGCCCACCCCTTAAGAATGAAATGGAAGTGAATAAAAGAAGCCCTGGGGATGTCACAAGCTGGGGCTTGCGTGTGTGCGATGCGATATATACTAGAGATATTTTGGCTTGAAAAATAACTTGGGACTCCCAGAGATTAAATGTTAACTTGTTCAAACATATTACAGCAAGAGATATTGCTACAAGGACTATAGCTACACGAACAAATAATAGAATGTTAGTTTCGTTAATAAAAAGGTTACTGAAATTACTGGACTTTTTTCGGGAAGGTTTAAGAAACTTCAAGTGCTTAAAACTAAAGATTTTTTCCACTCGGTCAATTTCCTTAAAAAGTAGGGGATTTATGATGTAGGAGTATGTAGGAAAAACATACTTGACGATAGATATAACTGCTCCTGTGACTATGCGTAAACTATAACCTGCAGCTATGCCTTAACTTTAACGCGCTTTAACTATAACTTTTCCGATTACAAACAATACCTTTGAGAATACTTATGAAGTAGTTATACCACTTAAACTGTTTTGGGGCTATCGAGAATTTCTTTCTTATAATACTGTAACTAACGTACTACTTTATTGTTGGGCATCGACGGTTTATAGAACAACTTTACCTTTTTTGAACAAACACCAAATCTTGGGCATTTTCGACTCTTCTTTGCAGTTATTCAATTGAAGCTACTTTGATACCTTTAGATTTCAATCTGACTTCACGAATACTTGCAGTCTATTTTGCGTCTTGTTGCATTTACATTCGATAGCTCTTTGAGCATATTTCAGACAAGTTATCTCTGTTTTTTAGCGATAACGAGTGAATCTTGAGCCGCACCTCTAGTTTAACCCGTTTTAATCGTTTATGCTCTAAGGGAAATTTAGATCTGCACCTGATGGCGCTTGGAAAGATTAATTGACCAATGTACACAATATGTCGATCACAAAACAGGGGGTTGAAAAGTTCTCTGAAATTTGTTCACTATTTTGAAGCTGCTTTCTTGTCTGGTCTGTTTCGCATGGTCTTCGCAAGATCGGGAAAATCGCAGAGTTATCACACAATGGTGTGATTCGCTGATCGCATTGTGATTGCTGATTGCATTGTGATTCGCTGATCCCATTGTGATTCGCTGATCGCACGATCATTTAACAATCGCTGAGTCGAGTGAGTCGACCAGTCGTCTATTTGTGATTGCTGGTTCCGTTCCAGTTATGAAGATGCAGCCCGTGTCAACAAAGATCACTATCTGCTTCATCGTCTGTTAAAACAGGAGTCCACTTGTTTTCCACGATTGTTGATTTTGGAAGGCAAGAATCGACTCACCTTTCACGATATTCAAAATGCAGCTGCGCTCCATTCCAGCAAAGACCACTATCCGGACGATCGTCTGTGAAGACAGGTGTCCTCTTCGTCCCTACGGGCAGATTCAACTGGTATTTACCTCCAGAAGAAACGAGTTTCATCGAAATTTACAAATTCGTTCTCCAATAGGACTTATTGCAATTCAGCTCAACTCTTTAGAGGCAAAAACAAGTTGAATCTGCGCGCGACTGCCACTTCGATAGGTTTAGTCGGCCATTGCTGCAACCTTAGCTCGAGCGCTCGCTGGCCAGAGCAAAAAGCAACCCCAAGCGTCAGAAATCGACTACAGGGACAGATTATCTTGAGAGATACAATGTATTGAAAATCCAGCGAGAGAATTGCTTTGGTCTAGGATTGCCTAACAAGGTGTACGTGAAGGTGAAGGTGAAATGGTATTTTAGCGCCAGTCGCTTGAATCTAAGTAGCGGGTAAACTAATCGAGACCTCGACCCTGGCTGTGACGCTACCATGGCTGGGCTCGAACCCTGACCAGACTGGGAACCTGACCCCCCGAGTCAACTGAATTGCACCACGACGCCACAGCACCTTCAACAAGCTACTGATGTGGAAGCTATAGACTTATCTGAAATAAGTTTATCTTGAAATATGTGTTCTTTCTTGTGCACCATCTGCACCCTTCAGATCAGTAACAATAGACAGACTATCCAGGTCATTGCATGTTAGAAGAGAAAGGAAACCGTCCGCTGGCTGCTAGTTCTGCCAGATTCAAAACTTTATGAGGTGTGGTCACATCGAAAGGTTGGACCAGGGACACACTTATCAAGTCTAGCGCGGACTTTTGCATCCTTTAATACCACGTTCTTATAAGAGAGCAAATGCAGGATGAATCATATCAAACCAATCCAAGCAAAACAAATCAAGTAAAATCAAACTAGATCAAATCAAATCAAATCAAATGAAACCAGATCAAATCAAGTCAAATCGATCAGATTAGATCAAATTAAGTCAAATCGATCAGATGAGATAAAACCAAATCAGATCAGATCGATCAGATCAAATGAAATCAAATCAAATCAAATCAAATCAAACCAAGCAAAACCAAACAATTAAATCAGATCAAATCAAATCAGATCAGATCAGATCAGATCAGATCAGATCAGATCAGATCAATTCAAATCAATTCAAATCAAATAAAATCAAATCAAATCAAATCAAACCAAGCAAAACCAAACCAAATCAAGTCAAATCAGTTGGGCAGAGACCTCACAACGTGGACTGTTTCTTTGTGTGAACAAACTCTCCAGGTCAGACGTTTCTCTTATCTTATCGGATTGAGAGGATTGAAGCAACCTAACACTGTGCTGTTTACTATCAAATTCATAAGATCTCCCCCTTAATTAAACGAGATTCGTTTTTAATCGTAGTTCTGTCGTGGTGCTATCATACGCGGTAATCTATCTGTGAGAGATTACACCTAAAATGAAATTACTTTTTTGGAATTGATTAAGGATGTAATAAATTATTAAACACTTAAATTGAGTTGATACTGAAAACTCGCCAATCTTAAAACTCGAAGTTCTACCCTGGGTATCAAAATTCAAGAACGTTTCTGAATAAGAAATGAATGGATTGTAGGGAATACAGTGGGGAAAGCATCCTTCTTTTAAAGATAGTCTTCAAGTAGTAAAAAATTTCAAAATTGCGAGAAACAGCTGAAACATCTCTTGATATACTTTAAAGCTTTTTTCGTCTGACACTCTGCTTAGTATAAACAAAGATTATGGAAAAAGGTCTCTTTTCCATAATCTTTGGTATAAACGTCAGAAACAGACCACGGTTATATACATAGGCGGAATTTTTTGCTAGATGCCGATCGAAATGAACCAATCAGGAGTGAAGCCGAATTGGCATTGTGTTTTAAACACCAATCAGCTTGCGGGGTACAGCGGGAAGACCAATAGAATTAATTGAAGAGTCCAAGTGAAAAAATGTTTTCTTTCCTAAGAAGTTTTCTTTCTTCTGAACCTCAAACAACTTCAGACTTTCAAAAACTGAAAGCTTCCCGAAACAGAATCCATGCTTTTTAAAAACAAGAATTCTGAAAATCCGAGACTTTTCCAAAGTTTGTTCCAAACGTGACTCAACTTTCGCGGCGAAATTCTCGCATGCCTGGTCCCCAGATTCGTTGTTCCTGGCAACTGGTAAAATTAGTCATTTTCGAACTTCGAACCGAAAATCTCTCAAGTCTCGGACACCTTCTGTTTTTGATGGCAGAAGGGTTTGAAGAGCTCCAAAAGGTACCGTTTTGAGCAGAATGGCTTCGAAAAACACACATCCCGAAAAAGGAAGGCTAAAAAAAGAATTGCTTTAAGAACAAGCCCTTAGTCTGTCCAGAGATTTTTCTGCTGTCAAGGATTTCCTTGAAAACAAAATGACTTCAAGCAAAGATGTACTAAATTTTCAAGGATTGAATTGCCCCTCGGAGTTGAGTACCCCGTCATGACTTCACGAGCTGTGTCTGGTCCCTGAGGGAAAGTTTCTCCCTCGCAGATGCAGGTGTAATATGGCTGTCTGGTGCGCACTTTTATTTCGCTCAGCAGAGCAGATTCACCTGTTCTTCTTATTAACAGTGATTTTATAAACCAGACTCATTATATTTTAAGGAGAGATTTTGTGACAGATATTTCTTATCAGTGCACGTTTTATGGCTTCGAAATTACCAGTTATCTATTAATTTTTTCCAACCATTACTTGAATATCGGAGGAATTAAATTTAGCAAAAATCGGATTTAAATCTCATTTGCTGTGTTGTGTCGTTCTAAAGAAGCTTGTGGGATGATTTATGTCCATCTTGGTCGATCTTGGTTTAGAATAAATGCAGAATGGCCTGCTAGAGCATTCAACATTTATTTATTTTGGTTTCATTTAAACACAGATCAAGCTTTTTATTACATGCGGTTTCTACTATACTGTATCTAAAATCATTTATGCCACAAAGAAACTTTTTGTACAAGTCCTTGCGTTGACTTCTTTGAGCTGCCCTAAGGTGCCTAATTTCCGCCTCCCCGCTAATTGAATTTTTGAAAAATTACCAATCCCTCCTTTCTTAGTAGAACCTCCAGTCTCCCCCTTATTAAGATTTACATATTATTTGTGTCGATATTTTTTACTATAATTATGTGGCTCTCTTGGTGTGAAACTTCGCATACAATATTAATGCTCTATTCGATTATTATATGAAATTATACTAATAGAATCTTTGACGCGATTTTGACACTATTATATTTGACCGTTGTCAAGCATTATGTTTGATCATTGTCAAGCATTATATGTTTGACCGCTTTCAAGCAATATTTTTTACCTTTGTCAAGCATTATTTTTGACCGTTGTCAAGCATTATGTTTGACTGTTGTCCAACATCATGTTGGACCGTTGTCAAGCATTATGTTTGACCGTTGTCAAGCATTATGTTTGATCATTGTCAGGCATTATGTTTGACCATTGTCAGGCATTATGTTTGATCATTGTCAGGCATTATGTTTGACCATTGTCAGGCATTATGTTTGACCATTGTCAAGCATTATATGTTTGACCGCTTTCAAGCATTATGTTTGACCGTTGTCAAGCTATATTTTTTACCGTTGTCAAGCATTATGTTTGAGTGTTGTCCAACATCATGTTGGACCGTTGTCAAGCATTATGTTGGACCGTTGTCAAGCATTATGTTTGATCATTGTCAGTCATTATGTTTGACCGCTTTCAAGCATTGTTTGACCGTTGTCAAGCATTATATGTTTGACCGTTGTCAAGCATTATATTTGACCTTTGTCAAGCATTGTTAGACCATCATCAAGCATTACGTTTGACCATATCAAGCATTATGTTTGACCGTTGTCAAACATTTTGTTTGATCGTTGTCAAGCATTATGTTTCACCGCTGTCAAGCATTATATGAGAAGGATTTGTATAACGATATTGTGAGAATTAGTGCAAAATTAATACACACTGTAAAACTTGGAGTTTTAAAGAAACGTTCATAGTCTAGGCGACTTAGCTTTGCGTACTATACTTGCCAACTTTCTTCTCATATACGTCCGGGTCCTCTTAGGCTACAATTTTGTGTCCACTGACATGTCAGTTGGGTCTCCCAAAATAAGGCATATTTTACACAGTCTAGGTATTCTTTTGACAATATACCGCCTGACTGGTCGATTGAAATAGGAGTAAATAAAAACATTGGCACTGGAGTTGATAAAAAGTGGAACAAATGACCAGCTTAGAAAGAGTTTGACGGTTTTCTGCGAAATACTGATTTCTTGATCATACAAGTACAATGTCCATACAATTTCTGATGCAGCTAGGGGCATGTAAAGAACAAAACAAGTAGTTAGGATCATTACTACTGATCTCCCCAATGCAACATCATGTCGTAGACTTTTATTGCGAAAATGGACGTTGCTGTTCTCCTCATTAGTTATCTTACATACGCTTCTTCGCACATGTCTATAGGCCAGTACATACGCAATAACAGTCACAAGAAATATCGAGAAGGCCAGAATTTGAGATGCAAAGCTGAATAGATGATAGAAATGATTACTGTATTTGGCAATCAATACAGATGCAGCTGAAAACGCGATGGCAAACACGGCATCAAATACCAAGACGTACTTTTTAATTGCTTTCCAACGCAACAGGACGTTCGATAATGCGTATTTAAGGACGATGAGACGTTCGATCGCCATTGAACAGATGATAAGCATATCCAACACAAGAAGACTATAGGAAAGCGATTGTAATGTCCATCGTACTTTGCATGAGCCTTGTAATGTGCTTGAGAATATATAAGCAGCTGTTATTGGTTGTAGAAATACTCCGATCAGAAGATCATTAATGCACAGTGCCACTGCAAAAGACTGCGATGCTAATCCAATTGATTTGGTTCGTATTAGAGCGAGAAGTACCATGGTATTGGATAATATTGTGACTGGTATTAATACAAGTTCTGCAACTGCTAGAGGTACAAGACTGTTGCTTGATAAGTCTCGGATGTCCGGGCAGACACTTAGGCAATTATCGTCGTTCATGGCTCTAAGCCTTTAAATCCACTAGAGGAAGAACTGAAGGAAAGTTGTAAGACGAATATGCATCAGCCAACTGCTGTCTTTGATCTCGACTCTCCCATTCAATTATCTATTGTCGGTGACATCATAACATACAGTTCCTGCGTTTTCTTCAGTGGCTTTAAGCTTGAACCTCTGATTCTACTGGGCTTATACAAGAGCTAGAAAATGAAGGCTAGTTCTAAGGCAAATAATCGTCAGCTCTGCTTCTGTTTATAATATCAGTCGTTATATATCTTCTTTAATGTCTCACATTCAGTTATCTAATGTCGGTTGCATATCATATGACACAGTTCTTGCGTTTTCTTCAGTACTTTTAAGCTTGAATCTCTGATTCTGCTGGGCTTATACAAAGCTAGAGCAGCACGTACTCAGGCCAGCTAGAACTGTAGGCCCGCTCCATTACGAATATGCGTCAGTTTTGCTTATGCCTTTGATTGATCTCAGTCGTTATATATCTTCCGTTATATAATATTATATACTGAAGTTTCCCATTCAATTATCCACTGTCAGTTAAGAACTCTGCTCCGTTCTAATGCGGGCTTATATTAGTGGTATAGGTCAGGTTTAAGGCGAATGTTCACCAGCTAGCTTCTACGATCTTCGTCATTATATAAGTTCTTTGATGTTTTCTCTGCAATCATCCATTGTTTGTAATACGGTTAATTTCGTCTGCGTTTTCTTCAGTATTTTTCAAGCTTGGACCTCCGGTCTCAAATTCGTTTCAAAGGCTCTGCAAAGTTGAAAAGCAAATTTAATGATTGTACATCATACAGACTTTTCATCCTAATTGTTCTAGCTTTTTAATTACCAACATCTGTTTGTAATTTGCAATAATTCGTGCTTGTAATAGCTTCGGAGCACAGTGAACAGCGTTTCAATTGGTGAATTTCTATCGTTATTGTTGAATAACAGGCTTTTTTAGCAGAATTTTTTTAAACGTAGTCCTGTTTCTTAGCAATTATTTATCCACTGTAAACAGTACTTTGCCGTACTTTGCTGATTGAAACTCAAAGCTTCTGAGTTTCTAAGTCAAAACGTTTAGCTAAAGACAAAATTCCATAGAGTGTAAAATTCAGAAAAATTCTTCCGTCTCGAGACCGTAGTCAGTCATCCACCGGGGGATATTCCTTTGTAATATGACTCCCTTCTGCATACGACCAACAAAGTTGGCAGTGGGCTATGGCTATGCTTGATGATGTTGGTTGCTGCGTAATACTGTATCCAGTTATGGTCACACGATCAAATCGGCTGCACGCATACGTCCCTCATACGTCACAGACAAGGAACTGGGAAGTACTCAGACGAGAACGCGGAAATCAACAACCTTCGATTTTTTAGACAGGCAGAGTCTTCATAATCTAGGGAACCTCTTGGGGACCAGATTTGGAAGATCGGTTCTTTGGATGTTTACTTCAGCTGTTTGTTTGGGAGCAGCAGCCTTTTTGCTGTGTCAATATCAACATCATATAAAGACAATGATGCTGTAGACGAAATCGTCATCTCGGAAATAAATAATCGTCAGTAAATAAAAGTCTTCATACGACAAAAGAGGAATATGAACATTCAAAATATTTGTTTTATACCTTTTCTTGTTAGCGTTTTTCAGCAGCTGATTGATGCTGTGTTTGTTGACTCTCTGATCAGATGTGGAGATCGGACATTTTGTTTTTGCTTTCATTTGCCACAATAAATTTGGTTACGGTTCGATAAGTTTGATGATTTTCGTTGTCATAGGCACAAAATAAAGAACAGGGTGCAAAATTGAACGTTCGTAGCTGGTCTGCATGATCATGGGTTCGAGCCCAGTGACCAGAAATGTTTCATGGCTTCAGGGGCATAAACTTCAGGTACAAACGGGCATTTTGGCCAAGTGTAAATGTCATTGGTTCGAGTCTAGTAGCCGGTACCAATTTGTAAAAGCATCCAGTCATAGTCTTGGTCATTTCAAGATTAACATTTGGCGACATAACGAAAGATGCATGTGCACTGAGATAAATTGTATAGCTTTGAAGGGCTGGGTGCTAAATGTCATTGGTTCGAGTCTAGCCGGCACCAATTTGTAAAGGCATCCAGTCATAGTCATGGTCATCTCAAGGTTAACATTTGGCAACACAAAGAAAGATGCATGTGCGCTGTATATGGCTAGGTGCTAAATGTCATTGGTTCGAGTCTACGTCCGATCCGGGCGACATTTGATCTTCTTTCTGATCTTTGATTTCTGTGTGACAAGGGGGGCAATCCGGTTTATGTATCCGCAGAATAATATTTTGGCAGTTTTTTGTAACTTAGAATAGATTAACTAACGTGGATAAACGGCAATTATGTAGATGCCATTTCTTGTAGTTCAATTGCCCCGCGAAACCGAGCGGGAGTTTCAAAATAATATGTTCAGGACTACGCGTTTCTTTGAAAAAAAAACCAAAAATATTTTATGATAACAAATGATAAAGAACACTAAGTATGAAAAAACTTAGCTGCATTTTTCTCAACATTGCTATTTTACAATACGTTGCCATCTGTCAAAAATAAAAACTATTATTTACACGTTGTTTTTGTAACTTGTAAAAAGCGATAACCATAAAAGTAGTACAAAAATACTTTGGAAACACGGAAGAAAACTTGTTTTTTACATTTTGTTGCAAAGTAACGAACAAAAGTTATAAAAAGCTGCAGTAACTGCAATTAGTCTAGCGTAAAATAAAATATCAAAAAACTGTACAAATGAGTACCAAACAAATTTAATAGAAATACTTAATATACAAGTTTCGTTTCAAAATAACTGGCCTTGTTTAATAACAGAAAATTGAATCTCCAGGATAAGAATATTTTGAACTATAGATATTTTGAACAGTTTTTAAAAAAAATATTTTGAACATTTTTAGAAAATTTTTCCTTATCTGATATTAATGATTATTGCTTTGAAAAAGAATATGTACAGAATTACAGATACAGACTGCATACAAAAGGTTTGAGCTACCACCATCGTCAAATAGTTTCTGAGCTACACAGCCATTTCCATTTTAATTTTTGGATGTGGTTTGTATCCTTCCAAGACAAAGTCTTCAAATTTAAAGTCATCAATATCTGTGATTTTCCTTTTAAACTTCAAAGTTGGAAACGGTCTTGGTTCTCTTGTTATTTGAATCTTCAATGCCTCAACATGATTTGAATAAATATGGGCATCACCAATTGTGTGAACAAAATCACCAGGCTAGAGAAAACAAAAAAACTTGTTAAGTCTTGAAATTTTTGGATGATATAATTTAAGATTCCAGATCTTAATATCTTTGATCTAAATTTCTGGGATCGTGGATCATTAATTTTGGGTCTTGAATCTGAATTAATATCATCCTGAACTTGATATTACTTCTCACACAAAAGAAATGTTTTTTGTCCAATTCTATCTTACCTTAAGGTTGCAAACATGTGCAATCATGTATGTAAGAAGAGCATAACTTGCAATGTTGAAGGGGACACCAAGGCCCTAAAACAAAAGAGGCATTAGAGAAACAGTGTAAGTTAACTACTCATTGATTGGATGCAATATTTCAAAGTTATTGGTTATGTATCTAGTAACCACAGCAAGTAACAATTGATAAGAGAGTACATATAAGGGCAGGAAAGGATCTGGCATTTGATGCAGTTTGCTGAGGAATCAGGAGTTGAGTATTCAGGAATAGTTGATTTAGGGACCTTTGGAATCAGGACCTGAGGAAAGGAATGGTGGATTTATGGAACTGGAATGGGAACAACACAACCACATGCAGTCAGAACTTTGAAAAAAAATGTGCCATACATGGGCTTATCTTTTCAGTTCAATAACAACTGCCAAATTCTTATTAATTGAAATTGAGATTGAACTACAAGTCCTATAGAGACCAAAGAACACATCTGCGATCAGTCTGAGTAATGACCAGTATGCTCCACTGCACAATCAGACTGTGAGACCAATGAAAAACAAAAATAAAATGCTGAGTACTCACAATGTCACCAGATCTTTGATAAAGCTGACAGGAAAGTTCACCATCGCAAACGTAAAACTGCACAAAAGCATGACATGGTGGTAATGCCATTTTTGGTAAATCTGCAAAGAGACAGACAGACATTTCAATTATCAGTGTATCCTTTGTCAAACAAACAAGCAGATTCTAGAAGGACCACTATCAAGATTCATTTGCTGATCTTGAAAGGTTCAACAGTTGCATTTGCTGGTGCAAAGCTAGCCGGATGGGCTTCTTACTAATGGTTTTCTAATCATCCTCCAAACAGCCTGACCAGTTGGCTACACAAAGCCCTCTTTCTTTCCCTCTATAAAAATCATGTTTACAATTATATACTAACCTACAGGGTTCCAAGCAGACATGATTATTCTCCTATTATCCGGGTCATTTTTTATCAAGTCTATCACCCTTGCAAGTTGGTCCACACCCTTTCCAGTATAATCATCATGCATATTGGTGTATTCTGCTCCAAAATGCCTCCACTGAAATCCATAAACTGGTCCAAGATCTCCCTCTTCTCTGTGACCAAGACCTGAAGAACAAAATTTATTGCACACATATAACCATTGGAATAAATGTTCACACATATGTAATAGTGGGAACTACGCTGCACTGTACTCTATGAATAGGACATTATGGCTTGGCATTGCATTCTATAGGATATTATCTTGTGACAGTTAAGCTAGGAGACTTTGAAGGAGCCAGGAGGGTTCATTTACCTTGTGCCTCTAAGAATTCTTTAGAACCATTTGCATCCCAGATATGAACATCTTTATCAGACAGAAGCTTTGCATTCGTAGAGCCTCTAATAAACCACAATAGTTCCTCTGCGAGGCCTCTCCAGAAAGTTCTCTTGGTTGTTAACAAAGGGAAACTCTCCCTCAGATTAAATCGCATTTGGGCTCCAAATACAGATATGGTGCCAGTTCCTGAAAATGTAAGTAATTGATATTAAAACCCTATGTAATATGGTGTGACATTGCTTAACAAACTCTCTGAACTCAAGCATTGCTAGTGAATTGACATGCCTCTAAACAAAATTTAAGTTTCTATGCAGTTTTACGGCATACCAAATCAATACCTAAACAGCTTAATGATGAAAACAAGGAAACCCTTGCAGTGACTGTCACAAGAGACAGAGAGGCAGTTTGAGGATGAAATTTTATCGATAATGGGCCAGTGGAGTTCCCTTATATGCAAAGAATTCTACTTCCATTTTATGGTAAGGATGACAATCGAAGAACGTAAATATTAATATCTGAATATTATTTTTCTTGTAGAACCTGTTCGATCACTTTTCACTTTTCCATTCTCCATGACATGTTTTATTAGATCCAAATATTGATGCTCATCGTGATTTATTTTTGCTTTTGTCTCTTTTAGTTTTGAGTTCTCTTTCAATCCAGGTTTGTTCTTGTTATTGTCCTTGTCAGTAACACAGTTGGGCTCAGCAGTCAACATTTTTGATCCTGGAACAAGTGAAAAAAATCTATGATTTTTAGGTAAGGCTTGGTACCGTACTGGCTTGGTTATTAAACCTGCAAACCTTTTCCTTGCCCAGATCCAAATCTCCGTTTTCAGTGGAATTTTCGACCAATTTTACTTACTATGTTGATGAAATTTTTGCTTTTTAGGAGTAAAATATTAGGCCTAGATTATTATAAAAATTTGAAATGGAACTTTTTTGAAACATTTTTGGCGCCCTTTTTTACCAAATCATTTTCGTGTCATTTTTCAATCCACCAAAGTTCCAACAATTTTTAAAATACGAATAAAGCCGATAAATTAATAATACAGTTTTATATTCATTTCGACTTAAGTGCATTGAGTAGCAAGGGTTGTATTCTTGTCCTAAGTTTTTGGCGCCATTTTTCACTACTGATGAACATTTGACAAGGAGATTTTGATCACGCAAATGTTTTTCGTCTGCTTCTAAAAGCGAAAGGATGGTAGTGATATTTCTAAGACTAGAAGAATGCTCATGTCATTCATAGGCATAAAATTTGTAAGTATACTTACCTTTTCAGCTTACAGCCTGTGATCGTGAGAGGGAAGTGAAATTCTTGAGTCTTGACAATGAATTTTGCTCACTGTTTTATTTCATTTTGCGCGCCAAATCCCTTGTTTCCCTATGGGAAGGTCACATGGGGGTCACGTTCGTTGACAGGGAGCCACAAAGTAAGTTGACAAAGTAAGCCTACACGCATGCGTAATTTGACAAGGAGCAAAACTCGCGAGGGGCCTAATCTGAAGGAAAGAAGTTTTCCATTCCATTCTTCTTTGTTTTTCCGAGAGAAACAATGGCTGCGATTCCTGCACCTATCAAAGATGAACCTCTTCCTCATGGTGAACTAGATCTATATGCTGGAGTTGATGAGTTTGGGAACCCAGCAAATCCGGTAAGAAGAATGAAATGAAAAGGTTGACCAATAATTAATGAAAAAGAAGTAAAAATGCCCCACAAATGGCAGCCATTTTAAAATTTGATCAACTGTGTACATTCTAGTTTACTGTTAAACTGTGTATCCAGACGAAACATTTTTCCCTGCTAACTTTGCATAACTGCGCTCCAATATTGATATCAAGAAAAATAAAAGTGCATTTGATATCTAGGTATTTTTGCGCATTTTTATCCCATCTACAGTCTAGGTAGGTACAGTACTCAGATCGAATTGTAAGTTTTTATAAAAACTTGTACTTGCCATTAACATTGCACTCCTAGAGTTGCTTTAAATGAATTCTGAGCAAGTGACAAAGTCAGCAGTTTGGCCTGCGTTTTTCATATTATTGTTGCAACACTGGCGTGATGTGAACAAACTGACCCCCCTCGAATAACCCTCCCCTCCCATTAGCTTTCATCCTAGCCCTCATCCTGGGGGGGTTGTGACCACATTTTCACATTTGATCTGCATAGCGTACAGTGGGTAAAATTCTTACCCAAAAATTTGGATATACCCAACATTTTGCACCTAAATTATGGTGTCATGAGTTACCTTCTTCCCAAAATATGGGTGGCAATTTTGATGGAGCAATAAGTTAGAGTGATGTGTTGCTGTTTTTGTCATCTTTTTTATAAAATAGTGGAATATCCCTGATGTATCATAATTATTATAATAAAATCAAAAAATTTCACAACTAAAAAAAATTTTCCCAAATGAAGAAGGGTATATTTAAAAATTGTAGACCAAAAGAATTGGCTTTCAGGCGAAAATTCTGACCCAACCATGTAGCATGCACACCCCTGTGTCAAAATGTGGTCACTGCCCCCCCCTACCCCAAGAGAAATGACCTTGACCCTGTCCACGATGTTACCATGTCTGGGGTTGGAACCTTGTCCTTGCTAAGCTCTTGACAACACAGAAAGCTAGCTTCGTAAGACCACAATGCCATCCTTGTCGCGATCTCAAGTGTATTCAATCTTGACCAATTATAAGTGAGAGTAAGCTAATGTAGTATAAACTGTTTTTTCTAGAATGAAGGACCTGAAGCAGCATATGGTGCAGATTTATATGAAGATGTCCTGACAAACCCTGAAGCTCAAAAGGATGCTCAAGCAGTATGTTTATCAATACAATATATTTGAAATTATTGAAAGTAATTCTTTAATGCAATATAGAACTCTTTTTATGCATTTAACTTGGTATGGAAAATTGAATAGAGTGCCAAATTTTAGGGGCCTTTTCGAGGCCCACCATCATGCATGTGCCTCATCAGGCATGTGCCTTGTTATGCAAATTATTGCCATGAGGCTCTTATTAGCAGAGGTGCCGGAAGCAAAGCACCGGGCAGCAGGGGCAGAAGTTCAGGGCAAAATGATAGGAAAATCAAAGAATTTCACAATATTTATCAGGGCAACAAGGGCAATTGCCCCCAATGCCCCCCCTGCCTCTGACTCCAATGCTTGTTTGTCATGCTTCTAAAACTAAGGAAACTCTGAATTCCACTTCTAACTTGAGGTATTCTGAAGAAGAGTTTCATTCCTTTCTATCATTTTTATGTTCAGTTAGAAGAAAACTTGACTCTCGTCTCTTGCTTTCAATAACACTTATTTTATAAAGCTTTCATTTACTTTGCAGTTTCCAGAAGAAGCTGCTCCAAGTATGTATTTACTGATGTGTTTTAATTTTATCGTTATTCTAAGTTATAATATCAGATCAAAGAAGAAATATACCAACCTACACTAGCAAATCTAAATACACTACTTTAGTAAATACGCACTACTGTGGTGATACTTGTTGTGTAGTGTGTTGGTATTTTTTACATACTTTAGTGGATAAGCACTACTAAAGTAGTATTTTTCATGTCCTGAGACAGATACAAAGTCATTGCCAAAATCTTTAGATCAAGCAGAAAAAACCAAATCTGCCCCACTCTGCCAAAAATACAGTACCACCATATCAAGCGTAATAACCCACCACAGTAGTGCTCTTCCATCACAGTAGGCAAAAATTTCCACCACATCAAACATAACCCACCACATCTAGTATAATAACCCACCACAGTACTGCTTATCCATCACAGTACACTAAAATACCACCACATCAAATATAATAATAACCCAACACATCAAGCATCATAGCCCACCACAGTAATGCTTATCCATCACAGTACTCAAAAATACCACACATCCATGATAACAACCCACCACAGTAGCGCTTATCCACCACAGTATGCACAAAATACCACCAGAGTAGTGCATATCCACCACAGTGGTGCGAGCATGACCTAGTTTTGCCTTTTTTTGTCACCTGCTGTTATGTTTCAGTTTCCATCAGTCAGATTCTTCACATCTATTACCTGTGCTTTGATAATTTGTTTCAGGTGGTAAAGAATACAAATCATACACAACCATACATCCAAAATCAGCATTGCAACAGGAAAAAGAAGCCAAGATAGCTGCCAGCTTGTATTCAAAAGGTGCAGATAAAGGCAAAGCTCTTTATGTTGGTAATCTGTCATGGGTAAGTACAATCTTTATATGTCAGTTAATGGTATAATAAAAACTCACCAATCTTGCATTATAATCATCTTGAGTAATACATGCCAAGTGAATTGAATGGTTGCAAAGAAAAAAGGCAAGACAACAATTTGTTCAATTTATCATGTCTTTTTTCTTAGCTTACAATAACTTAAAAAACAGTTTTTGAGCAGTACAAAATTCCAAAATTTCAAAATGCAAGAAACAGCAGAAACATGTTTGGACATACTTGAAAGCTTTTTATTATCTGACACTCCTCAGAGTATAAACTTCAGAAGCAGGCCTTTCACAAGTGTTTTGGTCTGTTTCTAACTTTATACTCTGATGAGGGTCAGACACAAAATGCTTTTCGGTATGTCCAAAAATGTTTCAACTGTTTATTGCAACTTAAAAACATTCAAAGCTCACAGCAATAACACTATATTCTTCATTATTTATCTCTTGATGAACTAAATCAGACGTGCTTACATATCTAGCATTAACTGGGCACTAGCCTCAGTTGCTTTCTCCCTTGTACTCTTGTTTCAAATCCTTGAAAACCCCTGGGCATGGACACTAGATGACCCTTAGCTTAAATTGCTTGCAGCATTCAGGCAAAAATTTCTTGAAAGCTTTCTTGCAAAGGAATTTCTACTTTTCAATGGGAATTTTTTTTTACTTAAACAATCTCCTAAGAAGACATTATCATTTACTGTGTAATGGTCAGAAATGCCTTTAACTTGATGCAAAAAATTTTCAGTGGTTTGCGCATTGCTCACAGGAAGAGGAAACTGCAGGCTTGCTATAATTTCTTATTCTGTAAGGCATGAAAGCTCATGCAGTAGACTTATTTCACATCCCAGTTATTACAGCAAGCAGAACTGAGACTCATGCAATAGGTCTTGCTCCTGTGGTATCAATTGCAAAGGGAAAAACTAAAAAAGTTTGAAATCGTTGTCTTTACTGCATGGTAATCTTTTGTTGCATACAAAATTTATTCTCTTCACTGTTTTCATTTTTCAAAAACCAATATAAAATATTTAAGTTTTAAACAATGTTATCATTGGGTATTGAATTTAATTTCATTATGTCAGACACAGATAGATATATAGGTAAAGATTTTTATTTAGCATTATCTGTAAAAATGTCACTTTGCTCATATTTTGTGTCTTTAGTAGACTAATATAGGAGAGGTAACTCTGTTAAGCTTTAACTTTTATTAAAGTTTAAAAGTAGTTGGAGAAATTAATTTTTGTTTCTGAAATTGAATTATATATGTTTTTGCACTTGTAAAAATGAATTGCAAAATTGTGGCTCTTCGTATGAGTATTGTAGCAACAAGAAAGAAAATTATGTAGAACTTGTAAATATATTCAGATTCAGGAAATTTGGTTCTGATTATAAGGCATAATTGTTAATTAAGTCACTCAGTTACTAAGAACAAATTGGAGAAAGTTTCTAAGACTGAAATCAACAGAAAAGTCGACTAATTTTGAAAGTTGGGTAGAAAATTTTTCTAGCTTTACACTGTAATTTTTTATCATGTATTATTTTGTGATTTTTCAAAAGTGGACAACTGACGAAGAACTATCTAATGCGATTCAAGGATGTGGAGTTACAGATTTAATCAATATCAAGTTTTTTGAGAATAGGGCAAATGGACAGTCTAAAGGGTAAGTTTTGCGCATAATTTTGTATTGCCCCTTAAGTAATGTTTCAGAGTTGGTTCAACAAGCTTTATAATACTATATTAGCAAGTATAGTGTCTTAAAAATTTGAAGTAAGCCTCTCTGAAGTCGGTTCCCTTCTACCTTAAACTGTTCTTATATAATGTTTCTTCTCAGTTTTCACAGGACTGCTCTCAGCTCTCATTGTCATAAACGCAGTCTCAGTAACTCCCTGCAACTTGGAACCTATATTTATTTCAACTCATATCCCTTTTTAAATCTTCATAGATCATCAAAAGTACTTAAGAGAGTTTCCTATTATTTGATACAAGTAAAATACCGTATTTCTTTCTGAAATATGTGATAGAGAGATGATAACTCGCAAAAACCTTCCATTTTTGGCTTCAGTAATACCGTCCGGAGTTAGAAAAATATGATTTCTAGTCGCAGGGTCTTACCGTAACCATCTAGTTTGCTTTCGTCTTCATCTTCACCTTGCCCTGTCATGTGAATCTCCTCGAATCTCCTCTGTACAAAGGAATCGACCTTGAAAATCCTCTTCAAAATAAGGCTGTAAACTATCTGAGATATAAGAAAGTACAATTAAGACATGTCGTACAATTTATGTAAGGCACAAAGACGCTTTAAAAAGCCTGTCCTTAAGACTTGATTGACACTCGTATTTTCTCTTCTTGGTAATTTACTCTGATTTTCTGACTTAAACAGATTGAAGGTAAGGAGATGGTCTCCTTTGCATGGATTTCACTGCTCCGTATCTCAGTCAGAAATTCGTGATTGTAAAATCGCGTTGAATATACATTAGAGAGCCTAGGCAAGAACTTGTTCTTTGAAAAAATACTCCTTTTAAGGTCCGTTTTCGCGAGAATTTTTTCACTCTCAAGTAGCCCCGTCAGAAGATGACGTCTTCCTTCTAGAAATAACGCATTTTGGCATGTTCAGAAAAGATTTTCTAGACAATAGGAAGTCCTTTTCTGCGATTGGGGTCCAATTAAATACCAGGCCGTTAGAGGATGAGAAAACCTTTTGAAGAAATTCTGAGGAGCGGCCAAAGTAGGGATAAAACTTCACATCTGCCCTTTCAAATTTTTGCTATGCCAACGTATAATCCAAGTTCTTGGCTATGCTCTCTCCCTGAATATCAGCTAGGAATTATAAATATCAATCTCTGTAAGCATTGCATTGCACACGGTGCGTCGCCAAAAAGCGGTTTTAGAATTTGCTCCATGCCTTTTAAAGCATGTGTGTAAAATTCGAATCTGAATCTATGCGGTGTGTATGGCAGACAAATTTAAAAGTTTGAGCGTACTTGTATTCCGTTGGAAATAAAAGCGTTACTCTCTGTGGCAGTCTCTTGAAAAAGTACTTCAAATCTTCAGGCTCCCTGCTATTGATTTCGAGTAAAAAGGGACTACTTGATAGAACTGTTCTTTTAACACGTTTTCTTTGGGAAATCCCCAATAGACGCGAAGAAAAGCCCAACTTTATATATAGAGAGAGACTGGGAAAGGGGGATCAGCAGTCAACCTCCATTTGGAATTTTTTGTTATTTAAAGGAATGGCTTTAGACCGGATCTTGAGCTGTTTAAGATCAACCTCAAGATTCGAGGGCTATACATACAGAGAGGCGAATTTGAGATTCAAAGAAAAGTTACTAGATTTGGGACTCGATTTGGAGGAAATTGTTTTTGGGTGAGCTTAGGAATGTTCCTAGATTTGGAAGGCGAATGTTTATTAACAAACTTGGGAATGTTTCTGCCGCAGGCTGCTGTTTTTATCGCGCATTTTCTTCTCCGCGCACCATATCAAGCAATGCAATGCAAACTAAACCGTTGAGTAAACTTTATTTTCTGTGTGTCAAATTGTCTTTCTTCCCGATTTTTTATGTATTTTCTTTGTATCAATCCAGCTATTTTTCCGAGCTGTAAAAATATAATATACAAATCTAAATTCAATATTTTTATTTCATAGCATAAATAATATTTTTTATGACGGAATGATTTTTAATGCCCTAAGTTTCATTTTAAATTGTCAGTCTTACGTAAATGTTACACGGTATTTGGTATATGTTTTTATTGATGGTATAGTAGGCATGTTGGTATACATGTTGATGTCTTGATTTAAATATATAGCTACTTAAAGGCTTGCTTAATACAGAAAGCTGTAACCGAACCTACTGTAAAATGCTTAACCTTCTTAGCTAATTGATGCTTCATGTTGTCCCATGTACATTCCGATGTATATTCCGGTATTTGCGTATTTGTAACTGGTTAAGTTTTGATATGAACTGAATTGCTTGTCCGTTGCACTATTATTGAGAACACAGGTAAGAAAAATGCCGGAATTATATCTGGAATTCTTTTTTCAAGTGAGATGTGAAAAGAAACTCTTAGCAAGGCATGGCTTTGCGGCTGATTTAAACCTAAGTTTCATCCTGTTGATCAAGTCAAATAGTTATAAATCCTCCTTAACGTTAGCTAGCATTCACCGTCCTGAATAAATTTGTTCTTCCCCTGTAAGCTGTATGGAATAATGAATACGCCGGCACTTGGAAATTTTTTATTTTCACTAGATTTTTCATGGCTCTCAAATTAAGAGAACTTAAAGAAATTTACTTGGTTAACCGTCCTATATCTTTGACCATAAGTAGTACATGTTTCCTTGGGTCGAATTGGTCAGCAAGCGTAAAATTTCTTGGCACATAATTTAAAGTGCTCTTTGTATACAGCAAGTTCTCGTTTATTTATTTGCCTTTAGTAATTCGAGGTTGTCTTTTCCATTAGATTTGCTGTTGTTGAAGTTGGCAGTGAAACGTCACAAAGATTGATCATGGAAAGATTGGATAAGCAGTAAGTTTTTCAGAAACGATATCAGAATTTTCGAATCCCATCACAAGTTTTATGCTGCCTTATCATGAGCCTGAAACTATCATGCGTACTAGACGTAATGGATCTTTTAACGTACTGAGTTGTGGTACATTTGCCCTTGTGGGCCCCTAGTTCTGCCCACATGCTGAGCGAAAATTAGTTCTTTTGTCCCATTGATAAAAAGGCTCCCCCTACCATGTATGCTATGTGGCGTTCTGCAGGCACAACTCTGAGTAGAATTGGGACATCCAGCAAAAAAGGCATTATGGTTTGTGTTTGGTTTCTGCTAAGTCCCAGTAAACTGAATAATCCTGGTGACAGAACGCATGAATGTGAAGGTGAATGTGAATATGAACATGCTAATCCCCAACTGCGTATATATTTATACTTTTTGGTATGGTACAGTAGGCCATCAGCTGTATTTATCCTCCACGGTACTGATGATATTCCTCCACTGTACTGATGATACCCCTTAACTGTATTGAATATCCTCCACTGTACTGCACACCCTCCGTACTGCACAGATATTACCCAGGGTGTATATAGTGTTTCATATGTGTTTTAACGATCCCTTCTTTTCTCCAAGGGAGTTACATGGACAAAAACCAGCGGTTACTCATGTTAGTAAACAGAATTTGATGATGTTTGAGAATCAGGCAAAGAAAAGTAAGTCACGCTTCTTTTTTTACCCTTTCCGTGATTATCGTGTATAGTTACTCTTTGTTAAGGCAAACTTGATAGTTTTTCTTCTATTCCTTGGGCTGTGGCTAAACTAGGAAATATGTCGCACGCGACATTGTATTCGGCGTGTCTCCAAGGCTGGCTAAACATGCAAGTGACTAGCGAGCAATATGACCCGTGTGTCGTGGTGCCAAGAAATGTTTTTGTTATATTACCAGAAACCTTTGCGTGTCTCTCGCTTCAAATTTTGTCACCCGCTTCAAGGTCTCCGAGGTAGCTAAATTGGGAGATATCAAGGGGACATGTCGAGCGCGACAATGTAACGTGCAACAATGTCACGTGCAACATGTCTCCTAGTTTAGCCAGGCCTTTACACAAGAGAAATGATGCCATCGTAGAAACGCGTCTTTAGGCCCCCGTTTATGACGTCACATCTTTTGCGACCTTGGGTTTCAGTGCAAAAATCATCAACGTTAAACGACAAATTTCACATCACACCATAATGTTTCGGGGTGAAGTGTCTGGGAGGAGAGCCATGGGCTGTATGATTGCACCGATTTAACTGAACTCTTTAGCGTTGGAATCTTCGTCGGCTCTCTGGCTATGCAGTCCAGGTTCCAGTCCCATCTATTGTAGTATGACAGTTGTGGAAAAATCTCTTCAAAGGTTGTAGACTTGACTAATAAAGTGATTTTTGCTAACGCTGTATGACCCTTTATTAACGATTACTTCTGTATATGCAGCAACTATCTATTTCGTTTCAGATCGACCTGGCGATACAAACCAAGACCAAAACGCTGGCCAACCCGGGTTTCAACCACGCGGAGGTAATTTCATTCCTGGTGTTCGCTTTCCACCACGCTTACCGCAAGGAGCAAGAATGCCGCCAATGGGAATCCGACCAGGAATGCCAGGAAACTTACCATTTGGAGGATTTCCAAGAGGTTTGCCACCATTTGACAGCAGAGGTCAGCCATTACGCCCTTCAGTTATGCCAGGAATGATTCCCGGTATGATGCCGAACATGGGTCTTCATGGCATCCCTGGTGGGCATCCTCCGGTTGATCCTATGATTGGAGGTGTACCAGTTTCAATGATGGGTGCACCAGCTGGTCCAAATGCAACGCAAGAGCGACCTGACCTGAACGGTCTTCAGCAGCTGGCGAAACCTGGCATAGCTCCACATGTCAATCCCGCTTTCTTGCCACAGGACGGCAGCCATCCGGATCCATTTGCATCTGCTGGTGCCAATGCCATGGGCATGAGGATGCCTGTTGGTGGACCAGGTATTCCGGATGCTGATATTGAATCGATGAGACGAAATCAGGCTGTTGCTAGCACGGCTATCCAGAGAGCAATGACAGACGCCAATGAAGGTGACTACGAAAGCGGTATTGAGACTCTCGTCACTGCTATATCTCTTATCAAGCAATCTTCCACTGCTAATACGGAGTCAAGTCAAGTGTTGGTTCAGTCTTTGCAGGACTGTCTTCACAGTTTGGAAGCACAGTTGATGACCAAAGGAAAGTCAGAGCGAGATAGAGAAAGAGAAGATAGAGCACGCAGTCCTTATGATGATTACAGAAGTGAGAGAAGACACAGAAGCAGGAGACATCGATCAAGATCAAGATCACGAAGCAGAGACAGAAGAAGATCTTATTCACCGAGAGAAGGTCGATCTAGATCCAGAGAGAGACGAAGAAGATAACAACTGCAAGTAAAAGAGGAAGACTTTATATATGAACACAAAAAACATTAAAAGCATCTTAGTAGCTCACTTAACCGTAAAAACCTTTTAAATTGTTTTCGGTTATCATGTTTCGTGATCTGGATATATCTTGGTTCAATAGCGCATTTTTTCTTTCTACTACTCTTGTTATATAATGCCGCCAGAACTTTCAAGTAGTGATTTTCCGTTGTTTAGTGTAAAAACATACGTTATAGAAACCTTGAAAGATTTTATAAAATTTTGTCACCATTGACCTTTGACATTTTGTCATTTGGTTCAGATTTTTTTATTTTGTCACCTTTGACCTTTGAACCTTGTTATAAATGACTTATGAATTGTTGAGTGAAGAAAATATTAAAGTCAGGTCCATCCTTATTTGTCGTTGTGTATTAATGCAGGACTCTGGCAGAACCTTCTTCCGTCAATAAATGAAGAGGATAAATATTTTTATGTAGATATGAGAACATCGGGCAAAATAAGATTTTTACTCTTTATGTCGATTCTTTTTGTTTTCCTATTACCGAAAGCAAGCAGGGGCAAGCAATTGAAATCTACATTTACTAAAACAACTCAGAAGCTATATGTTATATGCTTGGCAGAGCTCGGGAGTACAGCGTGAAACAGGCCGCGAGCACTAAATGCATTTGAGACGAAGAGCGCCTTTTGTAAACTGAATCCGATTCAGTCTTTTTCGTGATGCTGACTTCATTCCACACCATCAGAAATTCAAGCGCCTTCATTTAAACGAAAGGCACATTGTAAAGCGCATGCTCAAAAACTATTCAAATGATAGTGTGCGGATATTTCATAAATTTGCTCCGAAGTTCATGTCCGGATGATTGGACTTAAGTTAAACGTGGACACTGTATATCTTTTTAAAGCGATATATGGTGTAAACGACGTTATAGAAGGATTTATAGAAGAAAAAAGAGCAAAGGGTAGACCTCGGAGCATGTGGATAGATGACATTAAAGAGTGGCCCGAATTAAAGAAGAATATGGATTCAAAAGGAAATCACAGAACAGAGAACAGTGGAAATCCATGATAGGCAACTATATCGGACTTACGAGGACACTACGCAGATAGATGATGTAAACGAGTCTTCTGGATTTTTTCGTCGCACTCTGGTCTTAACAGTTGCATGACGCGAATCCCACATCTACGTAACATACAGTATTAAGTAGTTCTTTAGGTCAAACATGGAAAATGGATTGAAATATGAAGATAAAGTTTATCTGACACCGGATGACAGAGGCCGGACAGAGGTTTCCTGGGCAGGATCTTAGAATCAAGATTTATTATCGATACGAATTGATGTATTGCATCTTTTTGAGAATCTGTATTATGGAGAACTACGTACACCCCACCGCCAACTTGGGTACCAGACTCTAAAAAGAGAAAAGATCTCGTTCTTTAAGAGACTTTTGTATCCAGGATACTGTAAACACGCTAGCGAACCAATAAGCACTTATTATGGATATGTACTACTGTCATGGGTCATTATTATTTGCTTGATGTGGTGGGTTATTATGCTTGATGTGGTGGGTTACAGTGCTTATTGTGGTGGTACTTTTTGCGTACCGTGGTGGATAATCACTACTGTGGTGGCTTATTATGCTTAATGCGGTGGGTTATTGGTATTTTTTGCGTACAATGATTTTGTGTGTTTTTTGCTTGATTTATTGATCTTGCTATGATTAGCGTATCCACCACAGTAAGCAAAAAACACTAAGTGAAACATAATAATCCTCAACAGAAGTGCGTATCCACTATAGTGCACATAAAAGTACCACCGCATCAAGCATTAAAACCCACCACAGTATCGCTTTAGCCGCTAGAGTGGTACACTAAACCCCACCTGTTACCCTCGTTTCGCACAAATTGTTACAGAATGTTTATATTGCTCCCTCGCAGAGGCGATCGGTGGTTTACTCCGCAATTTGAACTCTATTCGTGGAGGATAAATGATAGAGAAATGATGATGACGTAACGATCAATTTGTTGATGAACCTAAAAATATCCGCAAACACTGTGTTATAAATTTTTGATCCGTTTCTGATGAAATGATAATCTTATATCATCATTCGATCACAGACGAGGTCCAAAAAATGTTAATGAAATGATAAAATTACTAAACTTACTGTAAATAATTATCCACCCAAAGGATCCGCTAGACCTCCAAGTTTCAGCTCTTGAAATACCCGGCCTTAATAAAAATGTTTTCAAATCCAGAGATTACAAGCTTGAAAAAATAATAAGAAAAACCTTTATAACAAATACGAAAAACATGGTTTTGCTGAGGGCTGAGATTCTGGTAAAAAATTTTTCTAAAATCTAAAAAATTATTTATATAAAGCTCAAGAAAGCATGCAAAGGTTAAAACGATTAAAAGCTAGTGTGACGCAGTGCAACTTTCAAGTGTTGCTTTTGGGTGGCAAAATTGCAATCATTTCTGCAGCCCACAATGGTTTCGACCGCGCTACTAATTCAGGATTGCGATGCAAGTTACGCTATAACCAAATCAGTATGTAGTCGCAACGCGACACATGTAACTCTGTGCAATGAATGGTCTTAAATAAATAGAACTGGCTTCACATAAGAGCAAAATTTTTGTTTCGATTCGCCGAAGTGACATGTTACACGAGCTATTCGGCCAGTAGCGAACAATTGCACTATGAGACACAAGATAAGCAATTTTCGAATTAGGTTTTTGGTTCAGGGACGACGAAGGGGCAAGAGGCAGAATATTGGAGGAGGGTACTTGTACTATTCATGAAAGTTGCTATAAATCTTTTATATGTTGCTGATGCCAGGCGCAGACAGAAATGGTGTAAAAAAAGATTCCAACAGACTGTGTATCTCTGAACCCCCAATTTTCGCCCACCGTATGGCACTTGATATTTCTGCGAACTTTTAAATGCGCCTTCAGATTACACTTGTTCTTATTTTCGGTACCGATTCGGTATCGATACCGTTATATATAATGTCTATAGACATTTTTCACAAAAATGAATGATAGACGGAAATATCTACAGCATTATAGTGGGCTATAAGTTGATTAGTAGCTCTCCCCAGCCCCCTGCTCCAGCTGCTCCTGCGTCCTTGTTTGGGGCGATAGAGAAGAGAGCGGCAATGTTGAAAACATCAGCCCGGACTGTAGCGGTAGCCAAAGCTTTTGACTGGGTTTTGACTACAGTTAAGCGAAATTCACTGTCCTCGTCGAACGTGTTTTCTTTTGACGGAACTTGCTATGTGTATCTCATTGGGTTTTACAATTCCAATACAGTAAAACTCCCTTCAAGAAACCTAAAGGGAAAGATTCAGGGGTGTGGCGCAATTAAAAGCAGCCAAGACGCAAAGTTGTCAATATTTGGCAAGCTGGAAAGCTGATGATTTCGGCCACCCTGCTTGAAATATCTGCCTAAAAAGTGCGGTGGTGAGACTTTTCTTGCGAACTCTGCAAGCCACTTCATTTGCTCTGTGCTGTGCTCGTGTTAAGCTGGCTTTGTCGATGTGTGGGATGGGTATATACCTACCTTTGTACGATATGTACCTTTGTATGATACCTTTGTACGGTATGTACGATATGTAACTTTTCCATATGGTCGAAAACCCTCAAATCCAACGGCAATTGCAATGCCTGCTAAAGATATGATATGCTAACCCTAACGCTTATCTACGCCCTGCTCTAAAAATAATGTACGTACGTATCACATCGACGGACTATTATGCTTTATGTGATGAATACGGCTTGATGCGCCAGCAACGAGCTCAGTTATGGCATTGCCAAGACTCAGTATGGCGTTGCCGAGACTCAAGAGGCTTGCGCGACTGTAGTGGGACAGAAAACATGGGTCATTTTGCAACGATAGATGCACTCTTACGGTGTCAGCGTCCAAGCCCCTCAAAGGTTGGTTTTTACTTTGACCAGGTGAAGTGGACAACCTTACCACATTTGCGAAATAGGTTTCCTGCTCGGAGAATTATTGACAAACAGATAAGCTACTCCTACTGATTGGGCTCCCAGGGCTTCCCAGGCAGTAGGGTCCTTAAGCGTTTCTCTGTAAAGGCAAAAAAGAAAGAAGTACAAGAATGGAGAGCAGCCAGTTGCTAGAAA
>JACTAT010000015.1:1171056-1223775 GCA_014526335.1 Chrysaora quinquecirrha
ATCTTTAGAATCAGTGTCAAGTTCAAGTTTCTATTCTTTATAAATTACAGCTACTATATACATATATCATATGTCTTTTTGTCAAATGTTCAGTTGCAATAACCTGTTTTGAAATGATACTGCTAAGACCTTTTCAAGAGACTGTTAGAAGCTTTCAGTACCAAAATTCTCCAAGAATTAAGAAACGTCTTGGTACTGGAAAATATCTCTAGTGTCTTATAAAGTAAAATGAGTGTACCTGATGTTGAAGGCTTTAAGTGCAACATTATTGCCCAGCTCAAGTTGAATTACTTTAAAGACACCATTATACAATCTCAAACCAATGATTCTGCAAGTTGGATCTATGATAGCAATCATTCCTGTGTCTGAGGGACGTCCAATGCGATCCTTGAAATAGTAAAGCAGAATTAGAAGGAACTAACAGTTAGGAGAATTTTTGAAAATCTACAAAAGATGTCTTGGGAAGGGTGAGAGGTGCAAACAAGAAGTAAACTCAGATTGATCTTGTTCTGCTCCTGTCTCCTAATTCATCTAATCATTCTTCTTGTTATAAACTCTGTATCTTTCAAAATTCAAGGTTTATTTTAAAGCCGCGGCTAAACATGCGACATTTCGCTTGAAATGGTGACAGAACATGTTCAAAAATTGTTGCCATGACTGTATAAACTTAGAGTCGCACATGTAGCCAGGAATAGATTTTCGAACAGAATGTTCTGCGACCTTGGATAATATGGTTGCGGAACATTGCTTTGGTTGAACTTTTCGCAACTTGTTTTTGCTTCTCGCCAGTAATGTCACAGCGTATAGCCGGTTTTTTTGAATTGGCAACGCAACACATAGCAAATTCTCTAAAGATTCAAATTTGATTATTTCCCAATTCAAGCCCCTCATATAATACCTGGACATCTCCATATGCTTTTGTTACAATGCTGCCAGTTTCTGCATTATATCCCAGGATTGCCACTCTGTATCTTTCAGTTAGAATAAACAGCAAATCCTTTCTTTCAGACTAAAAGAGATCAGTTAAAATTATCAAAAACAATGATACATCTGCAAATTGCAGGCCTTAATCTATCAAGTGCACACACCTAGAGCACACCTAGAATTCATCTATGGGCTCTGATAAAATCAGTGTGGCTTTTTAAGAGCCCCTATCTATTGTTCTATCCTGTGAAGGTGAAGATGAAATGCTGTTTTAGCGCCAGTGGCTAGGATCTCAGTAGTAGGTTGACTAATCCAGACCTCAACCCTGGCTGTAATGCTACCGTGGCTCGGTTCGAACCCTGACCACACCAAGCTCCTGACACCATGAGTCAGCTGGATAACACCTCAATGCCACACCACCTATTTTTAGCCTATTGTTCTATTGAAAAACTTGGGTGTGCAAGTGCCAATGCAAGATGCCAGAAAAGAGGGGGAGAGTTTGCAAGACAAGAAGGGATTTGAAATCTGTGTCTTGTCTGCATGGAGTATGGCAGTTCTTGATGAGATCTTGTGCGTGCAGAAGCACTGTCTTTTCCATTGTTTTTCATTATTGTTCCATTGTTTAGGTAGGGTACCTATCTTGTTGTACTTGCACCACACAACACAAACTCCTTCAGAGTCACATGAGTCAGACTGGGTCATCCATGTAATTGATTGCCTGTACTAGCAATAGCAATAAAAAGAAGAATTATACTCCATCATCTGCAGCATCAACTTACATCTGGCCTGAATAACTTCATTACAGCAATTCGTCCATGCATACCAATGTCCAGCATGGGTTTTAGGCCTTCGGGGACACCAAATGAATCTCCAATCTTGAATTTTTTGCAAGGATTAAATTCAGATCTTTTGGTCCTGTAAAGTTTCCAGTCACAGCTGCATTCACTGCAGTTGGCTTCTGCGCTGTAACCACGTAATTGTAAGCCATTTTTGTTAGTTTACAGTAGGAAAATGTGACTTTGACTTTCCCTCCAAAAACACACAAGTTTATAGGCCTAATTCATCTGGTCTGTTTGGACAGCCTCGTATGGGGAAGGGAGCTCGGGACCTTAGGACCCTGGAGCTGAGGAACTTGAAGCACAGGAACATACAGGAACGCAAAGAACAGTAAAAGAACCCGCGTAACTTGGAGGACCCCTTTCATCCACGCATGAACCTGCGATTTTACCGATAATATCGATAATTAGTATCCTGGCCCGTTATTTTCTTGAACATCTAACGAAAAGCGAGTCAAAAGGTATCTTCAACGATATTCTTGCTTTTGATAAAGATACTACTACAAGGATGGTTGTCTTCCAAAGCCTTCAGGATTATGGTTTCTAGAAAAAAGTGCAACAATACTGGGTATAGAAGAAAGTCTTGTAGCTGAAATGGTTGCACATTTTGCCTTGAAACAGCACACAGCATGTTACTAGTTTGTGCATATACATATACACGATCTTATGGCCCATTATGAGCTTAGAAACAAACAAAAAGAAAAGAGAAACGCACAAAGAATGGCTGGCGGTTTCATTTCACTTCATATCTTCATAAATATACAAGCTAACAAAATATACATTTCAACAATCAATCATCAGATATACAAAGCTAGAACATTTCTTAAAAACAATCGTAAAGTGCTTACAAAGAGGGAAGTGTGTCTTCGAACAGTTAAAAGTACATAAACTATGCAACTAAATCCAAGATCGGATCCATTAGGGGTGAGAGTCTATTTGAAAAGTGCACTGACTTAGAGAATATAGATACAGCTTGCTTGCCTTTTAATGCTTAACTTATATTGTCTATGAGACCTGGTTTACTCGAGAGTAACTGGATTGGCTCTGATCCGATCCAGAGCTAGTTGTGGCTCAAAAATGCCTTCCGTTTACATGGCATCTCTCAGATCAGAACCTTTTCTGGCTCTGTCTGGGTCTGTCCAGAAGTAGAGCTAGCTTGCCTTTGGCTCTGATGAAATACCGTGTAAACGCTTTGGACCGGATTCACAGTGGTACGGATAAGAAACGTGACCAAAGTGAATAAATAAAGCCTAGAAGTACACATCATCTATGGGCTTTAGTAGATATAGGCTCCTTGCTACTTAAAAGAAGGTTCACCTCCCTTCAACAATAGATTTGATCCGACCTTTTTACCGTTCAATAAGTTTTCTGTCCTCCCTGCTCCTTACTCCTACTGCTTTTAAAAGCTTTCTCCCAGTGTTTCAAAGTATTTCCCTAGCTCCCAAAGACTTCTATCAAAGCCATACCTATGTTTCTTAGGGGTGATTTACTCCCTCAACATCTCGTATACCTTATGGCTAGATATTCTATTGTTCTCATGGAAAACCCTGGAAATCATTTCGTACGCCATTTCGAAGAGTGAATTTCCCATCCTCTGTTTCCATGCAAGAGGGTGCGCTTACGGGTACAATAACCCCCGGTTTCAATAGGCTATTAACCTGGTTTTCTAATTACAGAGGAACATCTAATTTCTACCTTTAAAAACTTCTTATTTGAACCTTTGTAGTATTTATCAGACATTGCTATGGAAAATGCCTTTTAGCAGTTCTTTTAGAGGCCGCTGCAGCTGTTCCCGGTCTTATTTGTCTGGATCTTACCGACGTAGAGTTCTCTTGTGCTTGAGCGTGTGTGGGAGTATTGTTGCTGGTGATTCGCCTTTCTTGCCGTGTCACCGGGCTGAAATAAAGAAGTTCCAATTTCTTTATTTGAATGGACACTCAGAGGGTATTTTTTAAGGGATTCTAAGTGGTGGGAAGGGGCCACGGCCCTCTATGTAAGGTAAAGGTAAATGTCATGGCTTTTATATAACGCCGCTATCTATCACTGGACATGTTTAGCAGCGCTTTACAACTATTTACCCCCTTAGTTCAGGCCATATTTTATTTGTCCATTTTTTGGCTATACTTTTTTTTTTGCTAGACTCGCGTGCAGCCATACAGTCGAAGCTACGAGGGTTTTTAGTCCTTCATTACTAAGGTACCAATTTTTCACCCTGGTGCGGTGTCATAGCAAGGTTTTTACACCTTGTAAGTTTGTGCTCCCTTGCCAGGATTTGAACCACAGACCTTGAGGCCAAATGTCACAAGTGCTAACCACTACGCTACGCTGCTCTCAAGGTACGCTCTCTGGGAAATTGACGTTTCTAGAATCGCACTGGTAGCAGTTTCAGCTTGGTCGTGTGAAGTCAGCGTCTGGATGGGTGACTCTCCAGATGGATGACTAAACAACTCACTCTGCCGTCCTTCGGAAGGGACTTTAAACTAGTTTTCCCATGCCTGAACGCGGCATGCATAGTAGGGCTAAATTAGCTGAAAAGCTAGAAATAACAGCCTACTCAAAACAAAGTAACAACAACATGGCTTATACCTCTGTGCAATTCTGAATGTTTCTTAAAAAAACACTGCTGTTTGGTTTCTACACATTATGCCCATTTTTAACAATAATTCACTGAGGAGTTTCAGCCAAAAATTCTTATTTCTAAATGCCATAGTATTTGTTAAACGTGATTATATCTTACCTTTCTTGTTGTAAGCTGTTTGTTTTGTTTTCAAGATTCCCCAGACTGTTTATGTCTAAGCTTTTTGTGATTAGCTTGCGTACGTCATTATTCGATTGCAGATCACCGCTTGAACTCGGAGGACCAACCTTGATTGTTGATCTGAAATCATAAGCAGTCTGTGGTCGAGAAGGCTCCGCTGATGTTCTCCGCACATGACGACGCGGATTCGATCGCGCTCGAGTAGGATCGCCAGGTGGTGGTGTGGGTGATAAGGAGGAGCTGTAAACAATAAAAAAATACAAACAAACTCATATCCATGCCCTTAAAAGGTTTAAGATGTGCTATGCAAACATCGGTTATTTCTTTGGCTTTTGTTAAGTCCTTTATACTACACCTCAGTCCCATTATGAATAAGAATGAAAATCAAAATTTATTGGTAGCCTCAGTTGAACTGCCCGATGATGGGAGACGGACCTCTCCCAAAACGTTGTCCTGATGAATGTCAAGGCTTGTCGTTATAATGATAGCCTTGATAAATTCGAATGTGTCTGGCTTTCCTTTTGTACGAAATTGCAGTCTTTAAGGTCGAAAACTACAGTGTTCGGAAACCAAAGAAGAAGATTTGAAAAGAAGACGTCCTCAAAATAGAGGATACAGTATGTTGTACTACACTAAGTACAGTATTACCCTTCTAACTTATTTGAGGAGAGATGTCAGACTGAATTTGAGGAGACGGTGCATGGAACGTTATAAGCAAAGTACAGTACGTTATAGCTAAATAGGGTATTTCGTATTTGATTGATAAGATCTCTCAAAATGATGAAAATAAGAATAAGATAAAGTTAAACTAAAGTACCTTCTTGTTTCATCATCAATGGACGGACTTTGAGGTTTCGCTGTCGTTGATATGTCAATGGAATTCCTGCAAACGAAAGAAAAATATCAGCTACAAGACAGCGAATTCCGTTCAAGGACTTTCTCATCTTGGAAGGAAGACAAAATGAGACAATGGTGGGCTGTACCACTCAGCAATAATTGGCATAACAATACACTAGAGCTAGAGTTACTTCCTGCGTCGTGGATATCGCTGTTGAACTGAATTGCTTGATGACAACCTCGGTTTGCTGTCAGTCTTGGTTTGAAGAGCGATAACTGGGAGTCATGTAATGGTCTAGAGGGTACAGCAATTGGGTAACTAAAAGTGCATACATAACTGGCAGTAATGATTTTCACAAGGATTTCAATGATGTTCACAAGGATTTCAACAACTTTCTACCAAACAGGCCAGTTTTACTGACAATAAATAACATTCAAAACAGTTCTCAGGACCTACCGTTCAAAGTTTTCCCGCCATCTCTTTAGATCTTCAAACACATCCAGTCGATCAATGGAATCATCATCATCTTCATCATGATAAGAATGTTCAGGTTTAAATTTATCAACATTCACTTCTGGAGATTCTCGACCTAACTTCAGTCTCAAGGTTCCTTTCAGCTCCTTTGAAGAGACAAAATGACAACTTATTTAATAGAAAACACTTATCAAAAATGTACTTTAACTTTTTATTACTGTCAAACTGCCAAGCAAAGTTAAAAGTTTGAGCTACAGAAAATTTATCATTCCGCAAATTAGATACGATGATCTGCTTATGTTTCAAAACTTTATCTTGAAAATGGTAACGGTAACCTTATTATATCCCTTTTTTTTTTTTTTTTAATCACTTTCTTTAAAGTTGGTTACAAAAATAGCTAATTTTAGCAGCTAATACAAACCAACTGTAAAAAACGCTTAAAAAAAAAAAAAAAAAAAAAAAAAAAAAAAGGTTCCTTCAATCTACCTATTAATAAAAACAAATAAAGTTACTTTGCATTGCAACATCTCTGCACTATTTATACTGTTTTTGCCAAACCTGTTTCTATAATTGGGCGTTTTCCTTATTCTCTGAGCGTCTCAGGGCCTGGTTAGGAATAACGTTATTGGCAGCTCCACGATCCCTTGTTGGATCCCACATTATTTTAATTCCCCAGTCAATTTTCACTCTCAATTGACTGCCTGGACCAGCTCAATGGCCTTCTTGATATGTTGGTTTATTTTTGCAAGATAAAAAGAGGGTATGAGGTGAAACATATTGAATGAAATAAAAATGTTATACCTTTCGCCTTGCTAACAGAGCTCGTACTGGGTTTCCACAAAGAACTTGCTTGGAACCTTAATGAAAGATACAAAAACAAAGTCATTTTTCACATTTTAGTGAATATGGATCACATTAAATTTTGTTCTTTGAGCCGAATTCCAACCACTCTTTCCGATTATCCTTCGTAAAATTTCAGACAATCTCTATATGGTATTTTGTATCACATTTGAAAATGACTATCACCAGCGCCTGGTGCACTTGAAAAATTGCAAGTGTGTCATTGTTATTAATGAAGTCATACTAAAATTTTATTCAGTCTTACCATGAGTGAGATCACTGCTGTCATCCTGATCCATAGTATCTGGGCTTTCGATAACTCTTCCAGAATCTAAATAGAAAGATAAAACCGTATGCGAAATTCCCAGAAATCAGGACTGTATCTAGGCAAATTTTAGGCATGAAAGATAAGGTTCTTTTTAGATTTTCAAACAAAGGAAAATCCGAAAACGAACCACTGAGAAAACTTTCGCAGAGCCAAATGCCTACGCCTCACCTGGTCTTGAGGTCTCCGGTCTCTGATTAGAGGTTACAGGCCTGTCTTGCAAACTGCTCTGAAAAGCGCTTCGATTTCTGGAGCTTAGTGGTCTGTTTCTTGAAGACTGTGGTCTGTTTCTACCAGATGTTGGCCTGTTCCTGGCAGATCCAGCTCTTCCTGAACTTGGGCGGTAACTCCCCAAACCTGAAGAGCGACCATCTAAGAAACAAATGAGAAGACTTTAATAGGGATCAGTGAGAGCCTTGGAGAACAAGTACAGATCACTTAAGGCTCTTGGTGTGATATTGACTGATCGATCAAGCGAAACTGAAGACTCCCCTGAAGTTCTTACTCTTTGGTTCGATACAGAATAAATGGGAGGAGGTTAAACTAAGCAATGGTCAGTACTGATTAAGAAGACAAAATCGTCGGAGCTCCTTAAATGTCCAAAAGGTTTACGAACAATCCCAAAAGCTAAGTATTATCACGAAATTTCTGATTTATAAAAAAACCTTTATAAGAAACACCAACATGAAATTAATGTCAAAAATCTCCAAAACTATTTGAGATACGCACAAGCAAAGTTCACCAACAGGATGCCTTGCCCGGAAACGCATTTTAAACATATTTTTGAGAAGGGTAGGGGATGATAAAAATGGTGAAAATCCTTCAAAATAAGAAACAGACAGGTTGAAATCGAAGGCAAGTGTTTCTGTAAAAATTGAACGTAAAGTTTAAATGTCTAAAGTCTGAAGCGCTACAAGAACTAATAAAAAGCTAGAGCTAGCAATCATACCTGTACCAATTTCCTGGAATTGCTCCACATCGTCTTCACCAATAGGAGGCAATGATTTGATACAATCTTGTATGATAAGGAGATCCTCTTTTAAATGTAAATCTCCTTTGTTTTTGTTCATAGATCTTGCATGAATGACGCGTTGTCCGTTGATTACGTCATAAATAAATGGCTCATCATCGAGTATGCGGAGCTGCGGTACCGCTTTAGCCACTGCGGAGCGATAATCGTAGAATTTCAAATCCTGGTAAAAAGTAACAATACGAACAATAAATGAAAGTGAATATGACTGGAAACTCGTGTCCTTCAACAAAATTTTGCCCCAGCTAAACTCCCTTAGGTAATTACAGAAGCCTGGTTCTCATATGTCGCAGAAAATCGGCTGTCATGGCCTTGCGATGCTTGCGAATTATGAGAACATCGCCGAAGATCGCCGACCATCGTCGAAAAACCGAAAATCTCTGAGATCAGGTTTACGACACATGAGAACCAGGCCTAAATCAGAAGATCCCAGATAATTCAGAGAATACTCAGCGCAGAAACTACAATCATAGCCATTATGGGTGAGACAGTCAGCAAGATCTTGCATTTTATAGAAAAAAATTGCTCCCCCTTATTTATGGCCCTAACGATCAAACAAGCGGCATTTATTAATGGATTACGTATGCCTGAGAAATGTTTTATGTGTTGGCTATCTGCTTCAATGACATAACGTCATAACGCAGCAAACACTCTAAAATTCATTATTCCAATACATTAAAGACTATAGCAGCAGGGTATTGAAGAACAAAATGATTAACTAACTGACAAAGAAGCTCCAAAAGAACACTAGAAAGAGCGACCTATTCACAGCGTCCCCTATGAACCAACATACGACATTACAACGTAGTTCCAGCTTTAATTATCGCAATAATCCGCTGCCATAGAAAAGAGAAAAAAACAAACCTGTTCTCTGGTATCCGGATGCGGGCATATTTCAACTGGATTGCCAGTCAGAGTCAGATTTCTTAATTTCGAGCATAAACCAAGAAACTCAACTTGCGCAATGTCATCAATATTATTCCTAAAAAACATAGCCAAATGTAAATTCCTAAATCATTAAAATCTTTAATGAATATAAGACATAATACATAATTACTGTATGTACAAATTTAAAGTAAAGGCATAGTTTTGATATAGTGCCGATAGAATCATTGCACAAGATGATATCGTTGGTAGGCTCACTCCCTTTCTCAATATGTCTGCCATCTTCCAGAAAAATGACGCACGGACCCAGACCTCTTTGAAAAAGTCTATTGCTGGACAATTGCTTTTGAAAATGTGATTAAATAAAAATTGAATAGCCTTACCCCTCCAAGTCCAGCACCTCCAAGCAATCCAACATACTGACTGAGCTGACATCATCTATCTCGTTATACGAAAGATACAGTTCCTAAAATTCAATACAGATAATTGACACACAGTCGCTAGAAGCACTTAAATGTGCAATTAAAAAACGTTGTATTTGAGGTTTAACTTCTCGTCAAGGGGATGGGTAGTTCCAATGTTCAATATAGCAAATGTGCCGCCAACGGTTACTTTTTCGGCAAAAAATTCCCTTAGCATAATGTGTAAACACTACTAGAAATACATACGTAAAAACTAATGACAGACGTTGTAGGATGAATATGTTATATAGCAATGGCGTGGCCAACGATGGTTACCTTTTGGTTTAGGTCCTCTTTAACGATTTAACGGGGTGGAATCTGACAGGCGAAAATTTACATGTTGGAGGTACTAAAATTAATCGAAATACAAACGCCCGAACAGCTTTGAAAATTGATATCAGTTTCTGATTTCCTCTCCCTTTCTAGACTTATTACACGAGTCGTGGTTATCGCTTTTGAGTCTATGCTGGACGCTCAAACTGTGAGCTGTATGGTTGTTGTTGTTGTTGCTGTTTGCTAAGAGTGGGACAAAACTGGCAGTTCGGCAGCGATAACTATTAGCTACCCGTGTAAAGTATAAGATAAAGGTAGAGTTCTAATCGTCATTGGGATGAGGTTGGAAATACCTTCAGTGAGTAGAAACAACTGATTCCATCTAAATCCACAAGACCACATCTTGACAACCACAGGGTAGCAAGATCAGCTAAGCTGGTACCAATATCCCTGGAACAAATAATAATTACGAACTATTGAGTGCCTTCTCTCTTGTAAACTAAATAAAGAAAACTCTTGATGAGAAATTTAATGTTAAATGGACACTTTGAGAAATGTGACATTTAATTCCGATTTCATGTAAATTTCCAAGAACATGGCGATCGAACACTATTAAAACACATCCACGCAGCTTTTTACTAACATATAGTCCACAAAAATTACAGTAAAAATGTAACGTAATTTAACAGTAACGTATTTTACACGCAGTTTGCTGTACGGAAAATATCTCCAAATATCCTCGCTTCACGTGAAAAGTTCAAAAATCAAAATGTGCGAAAATATAAAGGAGTTTATTAGTGTATATCGTTACAGTATCTTAGTTCAACGAATAACAATGAGATAAAGAACCCTACTAGGTATCTAAATGTCCCACCAATAAAACACAACTATGTTACTTATTCAGATGAAGGCAAAATTCCTGATTTATTGATTATAGAGGGACACGGACGAGTCTAAAATCGGAACATTTACAGCATCTTAGCTGCAAAAGTCTGATATCCTCCAGTGTTGCTCTACTGCCTAATGTGTTTTCTTCTATAAAATTTATGTTGCGTTGTTTAGATTTTCCATTTCATCCAAAGCAACCCTTCAATTATACAAAGACTATGACTAAAAAAGCTAGTGTATGGCTAAGCAAAAGTGGGTGGGGGGGTCAATGTATAAACTGATTTAACTCTGGAAGGGAGATCTATGATATCTTACTAGAAAATGAATACTTCTTACCTTACAGAATTGACAGTACTGTTGGACAATTTCAGTTCAGCTAGATTTGGCAGCAACTGACCTGTTGATACAAAAGACAGAAAAGATTTTAAATACTGCTATAAAGTAAAAAACTGTTCTTAAAAATCTACAAAAAATCTACAAGATGGCAATTAAAAACTTCTTTCTTACACTATTTCGAATCATATTTATTCATGTAATAATTTGCCAGAGAAAGATCTTTTCACACTGGATTTTAAATATTGTATCTCTACTTTCCGCTCATTGTGAAATCTTTGTCCGCCCGCTCAATTTTCATAGGAATGGAAATCGGCCTTATTGGTTCTGTGTTTTTGTCTTTGTTTTCTATCTTCGGTTTTCAGTCCTTCAACCCCCATCTTAAGTCTTCTGTTTTTGTTTTATGAGCATTATCCAAACAATCATATATAGCTGCTAAAGCAAATCTAAGTTGTTTAAACGAAATTGCCAACCTCGTACCCAGGGTAAATAGGACCTCTACGTGAACACTGCACTGCCCCTATCTGTTGCAGGCTGAGCTAACAACAACAACAACAGATATCCTTGGGAACGAAGTTGCAAAATTGCTTGATTATTCAGCCAGGGCCACTAGAAACAAAGTGAAGGTAATAAAGAGTAGAAATAAATAGTCCTTACCTAAATTTCCAATGCTTGTTTCTGCTGTGTCGACTTGTAATTCAAGGAATTTCACATCTTGAAGATTACTCTTTCCAGTTATATCCTTCTGTAAGAAGAAAACATTCTTCGTGTTAGGTAGAGGTAGAGGTTGCCCTCCCAAAAAAATTTGTCTTCCCAACATAGTTTGATCTTTCGGGACTTTCATCTCTTAAATTCTGACATAAAGATAAACAAACAAAAAATACTTCAGAGAAGACGTCAGAGGCTTCTTATTCTAAACTAAAAAAGGCACTTTCTTGAAAAACGGAAGACTTAAGAGAAAGAAAGAAAGGTTGAGGAAGATTTGGAAGCAATTTCTCTGCAAAGTCTGTGCAAACATCCAGCTTTAAAGTTGAGAGAGTATGGAGCCTCCAAAGTCTCTGATTTTCCTCAGAGTGGTCCAAAAGAACAGAATTTCCATCTCTCGGAAGTCACAAGGAAAAGGAAGACACAGGAAAAGATCCTGAATAAATGCATCCTAAAGCATTGCCGGATAGTCAACAAACTGACTTTTTCAGCAGCCCTAGGAGCATCAAGTTTACATGCTCAAAACAAAAATGTGCATTTGCAATAGGGAGATTTGGTAGAATTTTAATTTCTCAAAATCGAAAGATATCAAGGTTTCCATGCAAAAAGCCTATAAAGCATCTAAAATTTAGTCTAGGTGCAAAGTTTAACTTTCTCAGCACTGGTATTATCGTTTCTATGAGTGTTCAAAGTTCACAAGTCTACAAGGGCTTAGACCCAGTGGGTGTAAAAGTTTAACCAACTTCAATTTTTTGTGGTCAAAACCTTTATAGAATTGGGGAGTTTGAATGCTTATAATATTAGGAATACAAGTGCTAGGACAGCAAAAATTTGTAGTTAGACTGAATTTTGGTTGCTTTATACAATTTTTGCATAAAAAACTTTATATCTTTTGATTTGGTAGAATTATAATTTTCTTAATTCCCTATATCAGCTTACCAAAAACTGTGGTGACAAAAACTCTTCAATGTTTCCTTCATTGCTATCAGAAATTGGTTCTGGATTGGAGTTTCCACTGTCTGGGTATTCAGTTATTCTTACTGATGTAAGAGGTCTTTTATCTTCAGCTGCTAATCGTTCAAAAATCACTTTGTTTCCATAATCCATTCTGCAAAGAAGATTTCCTCAATGTATTATTTACAAGCATAGTAGAATGGTAGAGAATGACCGACTGGCACATACATGTATGCTTGCTATTGTTACAGGATAGTAATGTAGAGGTCGGACTGCTAACTTTGTAACGTGCTCCATATTTATTTGCTGCAAATAAAGCAACTTGAGGAGTGCAACGCCAGACTATCGGGAAAAAGTAGTAAGCATACATGTGCAGCTTTTATTTTTCTCAATATTATCTTTGGAGGGCTGTTTGCAAAGTTAGCAGTCTTGCGTATACATTCCCAGAGCTTCGAACACTGATAAAATGCACAGCAATAAGAATTCGAAAAGAAAACGGACAATTTTAGGCTTCAAGACATGTTTCAAATAAGTAGCATTGATAGGTAGGTTTCTGTTTTGGGAATTTTGAAAGTTTAAACTGGGCCATTAAATGAATAGCTTTTTTATAGTTTTTCTGATTTATGAATAAAGTTATTACAATAAGTAGTTATAACATACTTTATTCCAACTTTATTGGCCTATATTGAGATACATCATTGTCTCTAGTTCTTTTTTCCTCAAATTGAGGTTTGAACCTTTCATTCAAAAAGACGACAAAAAGGAATATAATATATATACCTAACAGCCTAACGCCTATATACTTACTCACTAATTGGTGGGTCTAGGCTGTGTATCATAGCCATCAAATAGGATCTTTCAAAAATAAGAATGAGCGGTACCAAAGAGCAAGAAGTCAAAGTATATGCCAAGACAGTTGCTGTTGTTTGAGAGGCCTAAAAGGTTGAATGTTCAGCAGTAAGGTCTACAGTTCTGCATCACATGATCACATCGTGGACAAATCGGAAACTGGAATGCAATCTTTTCAGCTTTGAGTGAAGTCTCGTACTTTGAAAATGCTAACAGCCAAAGAAAAACCCAGCTTATCTGCAAAGAAGTCCTGTTGCTGGGGAAGCAAACTCAGCCGCCATTTTAACAAGCGCCAAGGACAGCCAAACATTGGTAGTACTTGATGTTTTGAGATCTCAGTATCACCAATTTGGGCTTGACCAGAGAGAGCGTCTCAAGCCATATTAAAGACGTGTGGGAGGGAATCAGCGCAGGGAATTGGGGGGAGGCTGAATGCACGCACAAAGTTCTCAAAAGCCAGGCTAATGTCGACAGATCAGTTGCGAAAAATTAGTTTTGAAAATCGGCGGTTAGCAGTGGAAGTCTGGCTCAACAGTAAAAATTTTGCAAAGAATTCTTCTTTGATTCTAATTAGCTGAGGGCATGAGGCTATTAATCGTGAGCGACTTGCAGTTCCATGATATCGTAAGAAACTAAGAAACAAGAAACAACAAAAAGAACGCATCTCGGTTTTACCACAATGTATGTCTATATGAATAAACTTAAACAACCATTATATTCTAAACAAAATCTACGTTAAATGAGGCAACAGTCAGGAAAAAATTAAGAAAAGTTTGACAAAGGAATTACAGGGTAAGCAGGCTCTTTGGCTGTTTGAGGGACATTGTGAATGTCAATACAGTAATTCAAATCCATGTTGCTATTTCTAACGAAGGTTACTGTTTTTTGAGATAAAGTCAATCCCCATTTAAAGCACAAGAGTTTTTGATACGGCACGGATAAAAAATTGGAAAGTTCAGTGTACCAAAAATGGGCACGGCTTGGGTAAAACTTGGTGTAAACGATTTAAACGTACTTCGTTTTTTATGTTGCGAATCAAAACTTTCATCCGTGGCGGAACGACCGAAGCGGTAATTCCGGGTGAAAATGGCAGGGCCAAATTCCGCGTGAAAATGGCAGGGCCATCAATAATAGCACGGGTCGGACAAACGTTTAAGGCCCTGCCCGAACGATCAAACATTGTTGGTCCAACATTTGAAATTTGCTTTTCAAAGAAAATGTTTGAATGTTTGGCCACATCCAAAAACATTGCTCGTCCGACATTTTTTGCATGCATCAAGCAAAAAATTTTTTAACTTTTTCAAAAACATCACGCCATAAATTTTGCTTATTCTTGCTTGTCAGCAATGTTTGATCGTTTGGCCACCTTTCCAACATTGTTTGTCAAACATTTCTTTTGTTTTTGACAAAATGCAATGACTTGCAAACTTTCACCAGTAGCAACATTTCTAAGGAACAAGGCGTTCGTGCTTGCGCATTGGTAATAACTTCGTTTTTCGTGTTGGACAGCAATGTTTGTGGACATGGCCAAACGGTCAAACATTTGTTGTAAAGCAAATTTGAAATGTTGGACCAACAATGTTTGATCATTTGCCAGGGCCTAATTGTAAATCTGGATCTTATTTTTTCAAAACAAAGGTTCAAATCCCCAGACTTGGAATAAACGATTTCTCAAACATCCAACTTCTGTCCCCCTTCAGCCCCAAGAGCCAGCTTCAAAATGTTTCGAATGTAGTATACTTCTTACAAAATACAATAAATAATTAACTTGTTCCAGATATAAATAGTTTAAGATTAAAAGCAGAAAGGAGAAGCTATTCTCTCTGTATGGTCATCTTATAACTATCTAAGCAACAGTAAAATAATTTTCTTTCAAGGACTTCCAGCAGATATTTTGAATATACTCTTTTTAATAAGCAACTGATCAATAAGCAACTAGAGCTGATATGTTGTTTAACTTTTGGTTTAGAGAGCTTTCTTTATACAATACATAACTGCAATTTTCAATTAAATTGAAAAGCAAGAAAAGGGCCGAAAAATAGAGTTAACAGGGGGCACCAGGCTGGACCAAAAGTCCAGTTGCTTATTAAAAAAAGTGTATAGCAGTAGCCGACGGGCAATTCACTCCTTGGAAATCTCGTAAAACGTTGCTGGAAATCCCATTGTATTTCGTGGAAATCCCTTGAAAATCCTGTTGTTTTAACGGAAATCTCGTACAGTTTTTTGAAGGTTGAAATGCCCCTCGGCAGTGGCACAAGTTTTACGAGACAATATGATGTAGCTATATGTCAGGCTAAAATATAACGTGCCAACGTTTGGGACAAGGATGCTTTCTTGAGGAGATATACTGTATATAGTGTTATAATGTATATAGTACTGATGTATATAGTACTGTATAAAATTCAAAACTTCTCTAATATGTCTGCCAGCAGTCCAAATAATGAAAAAAAGGAAAAAATCACCAAAGGAAAACAGCAGTCAAGGTCAAGACAGGCTTAAATTGGGTTCATAAAGATATTTTTCAATGAGATGATGGTCCTTTCAGTACCTCGAAACATCAAGTAGGAGTCCCAAGTGAAGGCTAGGCCAAGGTTTGTTCCTCGGGAATTCTGAAGGTGCAGAGGTCTACTGGGTTTCGAGGAGATTTTAAGAAACAAACAATTGGTTTCATGCTTGATCTGTGGGGATTTTTGGGGCATTTTGGATTTTTGAGGAAACAAGCTTATTTAAGGGGGTTGTTGTTATGTTTTATAAAACAATAAATAGTACCTTACCAAGCCGTTCCATGAAACACATTAGAAACTGTTGAATGATAAAAGCATGTTCTTTTACCCGATTACAAGAGAATGATTTTCGGTCAGAGAAATTCCTGAAAACCGGGGTGCTCTTATATACAGGGCGACATGGGAGACAACGGTTTCGAAGTTTTCAACTTGTTCCGTTAAAGACTTTCAAACATAAAAAACTCATCCTCCTCCCCTGATATGTTTCTTTTCCGCTGTTGAAATTCGTATAGGCTCTTGTGGCCTTCCAAAAACAACATCCACCAAAAAATGGTCGCACTGCCTTTTTCTTTGCGACAACAATTTTGAGTCTTAACCTTGACTGGCTGTATACAACATGGCATGGGGTGTTCGAATGGATATATCATTTTAACATACAATAAAATAGACTTATTACACGAGTCCTAATTTATCGCTATTGAATTGATCTGCTGGACGCTCAAACTACGTTCACGCCAGTTTGAGCGATCTCCTTTTAGTGCTAGCCTCAGCCTCATGAGCAATAACTGGGACTCAGGTAATCAGTCTACAATACACCTAAGACTACATATTCACACACTTAATCCAAACAATTTCACCAAATATAACAATTAAATAGTAAATACCAATATCTTTAAGAATTCGTATCAATTTCAGTTCATTTCCATTACATTCTGTCAAACCATTGACGCTGCTTTATGGTTTTCACTTCCATTGTCAATTTTCATTGCCCAATGATGCTGTTTCACGCCATACTAAGAAGGAAAAGGATAAATTTAAAGAAAAAATTCTCAGTCGAGACAAAGCCTGCATGGTAGATTGCAGGTTGAAATGTAGACTTATCACATTCCTCCCACTCTTTCGGAAACAGCTACTAACAACTACAACAGCATAATTCCTTACTTTGTAGCTGAGATTTCGTTTAACTTTTTGGTTGAGATTTGCTTTATTTATACAGTACATCATTGCAAACTTGTCAATTACATTGAAAAGCATGAAAAATGCCAAAAAAGATTTTTGGGGAGAGGGGTAACTACAAGTCATTCTGTGAGGGCTGAAGTACTAGCTATTTTCGGAAACAGCTACTAACAACTACAACAACATAATTGCTGTTTCCTTAGTTTGTAGTTGGAGCGGGCTGGTGGAGTGTGGAGGAGCGTAGACTACGACGAGTGTAATAAGTCCAGTTAAAGTAGAGTAGACTTGTACTTTGAATTGTACAGCACTTCAAAATTGCGACGAACAGCGGAAACATCATAGGGCATACAGGGTTAAAAGCTTTTTTTTCGTCTGACATTCCATAGCGTATTAACGTCAGAATCAGACCGAAACAATTGACAAGGTGGAATTCATACCCAGGCGTGGATTGAAATGCACCAATCGGAAAAGTGAAGTGAAGCCGAGTTGGTATTGTATTCCCTACACCAATCAACTTGCGAGATACTGCGGAAATACCAATAGAATAAATCAATCAATTCTCAAGAACACACTGGCTATCCAAAGCTATTAAGTATGCCATATTATGTTTCGTCTGTTCACCGCAATTTGGACTATATATACTATACTGTTACTGTTATACTAACTACACGTATTGATGCTTACTTGTATGTCTGTCAGTTCTTGGTAAAATCTCTTTGCTACTGCTGGGCCATTTTCCATTGTTGGGATATTGATAAACTAAAACAGAGAATGGAGATAAGGCAATAAATAATAAGCATGAGATCAATTTCTGCCTGCCAACGTCCAGTGTCAATAGTAATCGTCAATTGCCATCTTTTTCACTTTATTCAAAATAGTGAAACCAGAGTACCGAAGCCTTCGTGTGGAAGATGGGTTTGGATTATTCTATCCATTTATTTTTCTCACAGTTAGCTTGGGCTCTCTACTTCCAGGCACCCAATGAGATATGCAATTTATCGTATCTCAAAATTCTTGCACCACACAAATAGTACTAATCGATTTTTGATAATGAAATGATCAGGGGTTGACTGATTTTCCGAGTTAACGTCATCAGTTAATGGAATTTCATGCCTTACAAGGCGAGCAGCTATGGGCATCCAAAAGCACTTTATTTCAAAAAGACAAACTGCTATAACGAAATATTCAATCGTGTGAAAGATGAAGCTAGACACTTCACGCTTTTTTTGTTATTTAGAAGTTTATAATATTGTTAACACGCTAGCGAATCTATACGCACTACGGTGTTGGATACGCGCTACTGTGGTGGTGTATTTTGCGTACTGTGGTGGGGTTTTTGCGCACTGTGGTGGATAAGCTCTACTGTGGTGGTATATTTTGCGTACTGTGGTGGGTTATTATGCTTGGTGTGGTTGGTTATTATGCTAGCGTGGTTAAAGAAAGTCTAAAGAGGTTTGAATAGTGAGACCTAAAACTGCTTTCACACTGACACTTTCCGCAAATAGATCGATTAGGTTTGCTCCCTACAGTTTAATTTAAACCGGTATATTAGCCTGCGGTGTGAAAGCAGTATGAGTGATAACTAAGAAGGCATGAGCACTGGGTTCGTTCCAAACTTTCTTACAGCAATGACAGCCTACTGTATGAATAAAATTCAACTCACTTTATCTTCATACAGTATTTTGTCAACAGGGCACACAACGCAAGCTGTTCCTGCACCAAATAGTTCTTTCACCTACATTGAAGAAATATATTTTAAAATCTAAAGGTTTCTAGAGACCATTCGAAATTACAGGGTAGAATAGAACAGTGAATTATGTGACAAAATAAGGTTGATTTTAGATTGACTTTTGTGTTTCGGCTATGTTGAGCCTTCTTCAGCACCATACATATTGAACCTGGACTACATGACCAGAGGGCCAACGACGTTTCCACTGAGCTATAGAGCTCAATGAAATCGCCGAGTAACTCTCCAAGTCATACAGCCCAAGGCTCTCCTCCAGTTTGACTTTTGAGTTTCGGCTATGTTGAGCCTTCTTCAGCACCATACATATGACACCTTATCACGGCTCGAACCCCATCTATTGTGGTATGTTACTTGTGGAAAATCTATCCTATGTGTTCGCCCCACGCCCTGTATATATAGGTCTGACTGTTTAGTACGTTTATCACAGTGAGAAACATAAACGATTCTTACCCTTCCTTCTGAAACTGCCTTTTTTAAATCTTGCATGGTAAACGTCCTCTCGCTGACTTTGAAATCATTCTGAAAAAAAAATGCATTCTGAAAATATCGAATAGCTTGCTTCACCGGCAGGAAAAGCAAATCTATATGTAACTCAGCTTGTAAATACGCCGGAAAGTTCCTCTATCTGCATCTTGTCGACGAAGTATGGCAATCTTTACAGGAGAGTGGAGACCGTCTCTACTGGAGGCACGTCAAGGTTTTTATTGAAGGAAATGACAAATAACAGGCTGCCGGACGAATCCAAAGATGCTCATGTTGAAGACGTGGATTAAAAATTAGGTTCGATTTTCACACATGTCACTGATGAACTCCAATAAGAGCAAAACGCGTCTGGCATTTGAGAATGGGGCGACTGGTGAAATTATTCATATAATGCCGAATACGAATTCGTGCTCATGTGATAGAGCCTAACTGCATGCGTTCCGGTACCTAAGTCCAGGTACGAACCTTACATAGATTAAAAATTGATATAAAGGAAAAACACAAAACGGCAGATGCCACATAAGAACGGGAAAAACATATAGTACGGATGCTAATATATAGTACGCCCTGGCTAATCGATCAAACATTGTTTGTAAAAATTATAAATGTCTTTGCCAAACAAAATGTTTTGCCATTTGGATATGACAACGTATCAAAACAATGCTCGTCAATCATTTCTTTACTTGCGCCAAGAAAAATGTTTGAGCTTGTCAACAAACACAACGCGACACACAACAAATAACGACACGACACGTCGTTTGTGACACGACACGACACGTTGTTTGAGAAACAATGTTTGGTCGTTTGGCCAGGGCCTAAAAGGTAGCTGTGAACTTACCCATTCCCTTGCTAGTTCTAAGATAGATTTCCTGGTTACACCAGGTAATATGAGTCCATTCAGCGGCGGAGTCACCAATTCCTCTTCTGTGAAGGAGATGTTAAAATGCGTTTTAAAGCAAATGCATAGTGAAAATGAGACGTTTAACTTGCCACACTTTACAACAAAACAATTAGGTCAGAGAGCCTACTGAAAGTCAAGACTTCAGAACAAAATTAATATGACACATACAAAGATAAACCAACCTCCATTTTCGTTAATCCAGTACATAAATATATTCATGGTACCAACCTCCGTCACCTGTAATTGAATAATTCAAAAACTAAGTTAGGATACAACGAAATGGAAGCAATTTCAGAATTCACAAGCAGGAAACCACACATAGATAATCTTATGCGGCGTGAACTACCTACGATTTGAATCTGCAACTGACACCCAAGAATTTAGATGTTGGAAAATGCTACTTAATCCTATCTTTTAATCTCTGGGAAATGCGACCTAAGTACCTGGAATCATACCCTGGCATCACACCAGCACAAAAATTAGTAAATAACCAAACTTTTTCTGTGGTAGATATGCAGTCTTTTCAATCCTTTAATCCATTCAATATGGACTATCCCCAAATTCAAATTACGACTTTTCGTAATCAATACTTAAATAGTCTTGAAACTCTAGTCTCTTTTGGATGCCCCCTCGGCATAAAAGCCCTCGCTTTAAAGTTAAAAAATCTTATTAACGCCCTACCCTGGGTTACACGGCACTACTTATTTTGCAATTACGATGCCAACATTTGGCTCTTATTTTGTAGCAGAGAGGCTCGCTTTGCCTGCCGTTCGCCTCCCTAGAGTAATTTAAAAATAAACCAACCTCATCGTTATATAACCATAAACATTGCGAACAGCCTTTCTCCTGGGCAATCTGTTGTGCATATATCGTAGGTCCGTAATTCCTAAAAACGATTTGATGTAATTGTTAAAGAGGCATTGAATTCTAAACAGGGGAAGGGTTCAACTAGCTTAAAAAACAGTTAAAGTTGCAAAGTAAAGTTGCCGTTTTTTGAGTCTACCACTAGCCTAGAGCTACTCAGTCGACTTTACACTTTACCCCTGGTCTGGACGCATTAGCATATAGAAGGGTGCAGCCACACACGGCGCTCATAACTACCGACCAGGTACCCATTTATACACCTGGGTGGAGAGAGGCACATTTGTGTTAACAACTTGCCCAAGGTTGTTATCTCTACAATTACAAGTGGAAAGACCGTGGCTCGAAGCCACAACATTCTCGTTGTGAGTCCAGCACGCTAACCACTGCGCCACAGAGACCACAAAGTTCTCTTATTATTGAAGTGAACTAGAAGTCGAGAAAGCAAAAACTTACCCTCCAGCTTTACATTCTCCTATTCCTCCAGGCCATGCTCGAACAAACCTTGGATCTGCCAACAGTGACACAGGACTGAAAGTTCCTGTCGTGAAGTATGGTCCTACTGGTCCAGCAATGACAAACAGAGACGCTCGTGCTGGGGGCTTTACACCTAGTGTTGACTGAAGAAAACGAAAAAAATCACTAAGGGTGAAGGTGAAATGGTGTTTTAGCCCCAGTCGTTAGAATCTCAGTAGTAGGTTAACTAATCAAGTCCTTGACCCTGGCAGTGATGCTATCGTGGCTGGGCTTGAACCGTGATCAATTCAGAAGAAAACCACGAGTCAACTGGATAACTCCAAGAAGCCACAGACTCTTCTAGCTTTTCGTATTGAAACATACTTTAATCATGATGTTAGAAATAGAAACACTCTTTTACTGTATAAGAACAAACATCTGCATTGACTGATTTTGCACCGTTTTATCATCAAGGGTATTTTACAGGTACCAGGGCCCATCTTTTTTAGGGTATTGTTAAATATTTTACAAGATATCTCTTCATCATTTTATAAGAGTTTGTAGAATTAAAATAATTAACATGAATTTCAGAAATTTTACAGACTTGTGTTGTGGGTGCTTTTCAGACAAATCTGGTATTATATAAGGGTGCTGCTTTATAGATGTTTACATGAAATTTTACATATTTTGATCAAAGTTTTCATCTAGTATGTAGAATATGGTCGTAATATTTCCAATCAATTGCAGAAATATGGGTAAAAATTTAAAAATGGGTACAAGGGGTTAAAACTGTCTATTCATCCCCTGTGCATTCTCTCTAACAAAATGAACAGTGCTTACCTCAGTGCTGATAATTGTTGGTCTGATATAAAGTGAGCAGCTTTGAGATTGTGGAATCCAGTCTTGGTCAACCTTTACAAGCTCTGTTATGCATTTTAACAGTTCTTCTTTGTTGAAGCTCTATGACAGAGAAAGAGAGTCAATTATGATTTAAAAACTTTATACCATCAATGAACTTACTTTTACAATTAGATCTTTATTCTAGGTCAATGGTCTAACTTAACAACTAGGTCTTTATCTAGGTCTTTGAGTGGGACAAAATTTCAAAATTGCAAGAAACAGCAGAAGCATTATGCTTACTTGAAAGCAGACCTGGCCGTTTATGGCGGGCGATCGCCCGCGCGCGCCTCCACGCTCGCCTCCATTGCTCAAGGCGGGCGTTTAGACCGCCCGCCTCTTCAACTGTTTTCATAATAAATCGCCCGCCTTCGGTTTTTAATTTCTCTTTTGGTTAATAATTTTTATTATTGTTATTAACCTTTTAACCTTCTGATGGCATCAGTGGTAAATTTAAATGCATTAATGACCTGTTAGTGTATTAAATAAACAAAGCGCGTTGAGGAATGTAATAAATACTCGTTCTGAAAACGATGAAGTTTAGGAGTTTTCTAAGTTTTTAAGTCGCAATCCAGTCAAACTGTACGCAAAAAATAGAAATTGCGATAAAAGATTAAGAACAACACAAAACATCAAGTAGAACATTAATCCATGTGCATTCAGTACATTCTGAAAGCATTCTGCTGAGATTCTAAGTAGTTCAAAAATCGCCCGCCTGATTTGGCGAGGAAAGCGATTTGACCGCCCACCTGCTAAAATGTTCATGGCCAGGACTGTTGAAAGCTATTTCTTTCTGAAAAACCAATCAGCTTGCTAGACAGCGAGACACAGCGGGAAGACCAATAGGGGACCACTGGGAAGCTCTTAAATTAATCCTATTGCAATTATTTTGCCTTTTACAGCTTATAGCATCTTTATACTAGGATATCAGTTGCATCCAAGAGGTTAAAAACAAGCAAAATGGCAAACTTGCTCACTGGTAAACTTAATCTGGTGGAAGAATTCCAGAGTCGCTTCATGTTTTCCAATGGACGAAAAAGTCTTATGTCACCATCGTATCCTCTGTATGCTTTCATACCCTCAAATACCTGAAAATCATTGCAAAAGGCATCAGTGCTTCAGAATTATGTTATAAAAACTTAATCCTTTCCAAATTTGTCCTCTGCTGTGATATGAGTCTTAAATGTCTTTTGGTATCCTAGGGACTGTATCCACTAAGGGTCTACATTCTAAATATTGATAAGACACCATAAAAATGCATATAATTTCGGTTTAGCTGCATATAATTTCTTCCAGATTAGACGAACTGCACAAGCACAAAGGGTTTGCCTTTGGGAGAAATTCTTTGACACATTAGATCTTTTGTTATAACAGACTGATTGATAAAACACCCCTGTAGATGAAGTTCCCTAGGGGGAGTTTAGATTATAAGTTTGTTTCTTTGATAAATTGGGGTATTTGCCCCAATGGTAAAATATGATAATGGTGTCTAATTTTGTCTAATTCTCACATGTTTAAAATGCCAGATTATTTGACACGCTACTCAAATTGTGTTGCCTCTCTAATTAGACTTTCTGGTTGTCTAACTAGACAAGGAAACCTACCATCTAAAACTTTTGATGTGTTAGACATGCAATGGACATGGACTCTAAGCACAGTACCACCTCTTCATAAAACAGAATTTGCTAGATACAGTAAAAATCATTTTCTCACCTCAAGACCGTAATGCAAGACTGAAGCACTTGGAGTTACAGATATAGGACCATATGGGACAACTTGTGGTGTTTCCCAGCCATCTGTGTTGGTCCAATCTATCAACAGCATATGATCTGACATACTCTGACCAAAGACCAAGTTTGTTTCAGCAGGTTTCTCTTTTGGATTCTGTGTTTTTGTTATCAGCAAGTCATTAGCCTGTTTCAAGAAAGTTGTAAATCATCAAACTGACCATAACAATAGGGGTATTATCGAGGAAAAGGTTTTCTCAGTATATACCTCTACACTTAAATAAAACTGTGAGCAAAGGGTCCAATTTACCTCATTATGCAAATGAGAAACAAATACTTTGTGGTTTTCAATCTGATTTGGCCAGTGACACCAAGAAGGGGGGGACAACTGTGGTGGGACCCCAGGGCAAAGAACCCTCTGGGGGACTGTAGTTCAATTTCTAAAGGGTTTTCTTTAACTTTCATTGCAACGTGGGAGAAACTTAAATATATCTTATACAAGAATTTATGGTTTTTTGGTCATAAAATATTGATCATCTATATGCTCTTGATACAAGAAAGACTGTATGACAAGCTGTTTATTTCAAGAAAGATTGACAACAGTAAAGTATAGTTTGCACTTAATAGGCTGGTGAAGTAATGCACAATAAACGTGTAAACATTATTAACTCTCTATTCTAATCTGCTAAGCAGCAGCTCAGCTCTGTTGGGAAAGGGCATTCCATCCAAAAAAGGGCATGGCTCAATAAATTGTGCCTCCGGCACGAGGGCTTGTACATTCTCTAGTCGATTGACAATATTTGATTAGATAAGCACCCTAGGTCCTCAATCAATGAACCTTGTGAAATACCTTGACCTTTATATGTACATGACTCAATTCTAACTCCGATACTTACGTTTATCTCACTTGACAGCATACGGAACCATTTTGGCTGTCGGAATATACCTCCAAAGAGTGTCTAGGAACAAAAGGTTTTGTCAGATTTCGCTCCTCTCTCCTAAGACCAAAGGCCTTTAATCTGCGTTTTTCAGAAAAATACCAAATAATAATAATATTTCTACGCTAGGCTCTGGGTTCTGGCTGGCTAAGGGGAACAGTAACCAGGAATTTGGATTTGAATGAAAGAATAAAATTTGTACCTGGGTAAAGGTATTTACATTAATTTTGGAAAAGAATTATGAACAGTTAAAAACAAAGTGAAAACCTGAGCTGAAAAACAACAAACTTTGACTTAACAAATAATATTTTTAATTGTGTTTTCACTAATAATTAAATACATCATTTAATTTAATTAGTTTGGTAATGCCTTTTGGCATAAGCGGCCTAAGTTAGCCAGATGGCTAGGCCTAAGGCATTTTTGTACCTTCATGAGAGGCTCTTCCCATCGCAGAACGCAATTCTGACTGAAATTATAATTTGAAAGTAAAGAATAATCTAATACCTTTGATATCTTTGGTATAGTTTGCATTTCTGAGATTTTAAGTCAACTAAATTTTCAGATTCTGATCCGAGACGCAATAACTTTGTCGATCTGCCACCAAAAATTTCTCTGCGATGCGAAGGAAAACGTAACGTGTTTATTGGTCACATTGTGAAATGCAGTGATCTGATTGGATATTTCAGTGACAAGATTGGGGGAATGTCTGAAGGCGGATATGATTGAATGGATCGCTATTTTATGCACGATCAGACACGATCGTACACGATTAGGATTAGACTCGATTATTTCAGCCCCCGTAGTTTTCTCGTTTGTTCTTCTTCTAATCCATAGAAATCTTTGATACAATTTCATATACTGCTCTGCTCTGGTCATCCTTTCTTATAATATTTCAGCCCCAAATTTTTTTCTTCAAGGCAGGCAGTCTGTAACGGCTGACTCACCCGACTGGTTAAACAAAAAGCAGACTTCTTTAAGGTGAAATAAAAGCATTTCTTTATCTTTTTAAGATTTTAAGAGTGTAAAATTGAAGAAGATCTCATTCAACTTTGAATTCAAAGGAATCTTCTTCTAAATCTTCCTTCTTCTTCTCCCATGGATATAAGTTGCCAGACAACGCCAAGCCAAACGATGCAACATCATGTTACCCGGTGCTGGCGCAACAATTGTGTCCGTTTAGGCGTTTTCACCAAACCTTATGTAACTACATCGCACAACAAATGTCTCACGCTGCGATATAAGTATTGGTGGCCAAACGATGCAACATCGGGTCCGCAACAATTGTTGTATCCAAAATGTTGCATCGTTTGGCCGGGACATGCACCAGCACACTCAGTTATTTGTGTCACTTCATTTGTGCTTCACACGATGAGTGTCATGGTGTTGACAGCGATTTCCATTGTTCATCCTCGCTTCTCGCTAGACATATAGGCTGGCATGGCGAGCAGGTTCTGGTTGGTTCCTTCATTCATTTGTTGAAGGCAATACTAGCATTCAATAGCGATTATTTGTTTTTGTTCGATGATTATTTATCAAACAAAACAATCGTTCAAGAAACCGCGTTGACTTGCTTGTTCAGTTGTCCACTATTTGCTCTTCAAATCTCTACCGTTGTTTGTCGTTGTTGGATATATAGGAAAATTTGATATCAAATCAACCTTGGAAGAAGAAACGAGAGATGCATCGTTTTTCAAGAAAGATCTTCAGTTGTTCACGTGAAATTCAGCCGTTTAAAATTTTTGCATCCGATTTTTCTGTTCATGTTCCTGCTCGAAATGTTGTGGGGAGCCTCAGTGACAGTGGTAATTTGAACGTGGAAACACGACACGAGTCACATCATACGCATTTTAAGGTAGGCCAGTTTATAATTTTGAAACTTAAAACCTTAAAAAACATCAGTCCTTTTGTGAAGTTTTATGAAAGATGTTCAATTTCCTATAAGATGTTTTGCACAAATCAAAAACGGGATTTTTACGCTTAGCCTACTTCATCGTTGAAGAATTAATTGTGCAGCGCCGGAAGCAACGCAGGGCGGCGGGGCAGAAGAATTTGGGGGCAGCCGCCCGCGCCTCCTCTGTGCTTCCGGCGCCCCTGACTTTCCCAAATCGTCGTACCACAGTATGACAGTAACAGTGTAAGAGTGTGGTTAGGTCTTTCCGATTTGTTCAGCAGAGTCGACCAGGAAACCAAACCAAAATCCTGTTGTTTTCAAAGTATCATGGACCAGATAAAATGATAAAACTAACCCGGTTAAGTCCTTTTTGTTTGGAAAACAAGCCCTTCTATTTTGGATAAGTCCTCCCAATGTGCGAGCCAAAGCCCCTAAGCATTATCCCCGTGTTGTTTAAATTCTCTATTGTTCTAATTTCCATTGTAATCACACGGCGGGATCTTATGGCAGTTGATCCAGATCGTTCAAAGAAGACGCCGAATCTAGCTACGATTTCTTGAGGAGTGATTGTGGCAGGCAGAAAAGAAACATCAAAGTCATGAATCAACTGACTGTGATATGAAACTTTCAATATGTCTTTTGAAACGCCAACTCGATATAAGAGCTACAAATTTTATTTGCTTCTTGTTTTCCCCCCACCAGACCCCCCCCCCGCTGTAGCCAAGGACTCAAGTTCCATGTGCACTGGTAACAGGGTGGCATTCTAGTTGCAGTTCAGGGAGGCATGTGCTCCCCTGAGTTGAAAAGCTAGAAGTCTTTCGAAAATTTGTCGAAGAATTCGCAAACACACGACGATAGTATTCGTTTTGAGAAATTAGTCAGTTGCGTCACCTCTCTGAAGGTGCTGTGGCGTTGTGGTCTTATCCAGCTAGTTCATGGTGTCAAGAGCTTAGCGAGGTCGGGTTCCGAGCCCCAGCCATGGTAGAGTCAACGCAAGGGTCGTCGTCTCTTTAGTCCGTGTACTTCTGAGATCCTAGCAACTGGCGCTAAACAAACAAACCATTTCACGTTACACCCTTACCTCTGTAGATCATTACTTACGAAGGTCCTATCCGTAAGAAGAGAACTTGTTGTACCTATTTCTTCAATCCTACGGGGCACGGTGGCGGCAAGTCTTGCAGTGGTCAGACAAGGAGGAGTCGGGTAACAGAGTTGTCGGCAGACCTTCGATTCGGTTACACTGATTGGGGAGGGTGGGGTAACAAATTTGCCCAAGTATGGCTAAACGTTTCGTTTGAATGGATCCTTCCTTGTAAGGATGAGACGCTTAATGGAGCTCTTATAATTTTATTTCAAGGCAAAAGATGTAACCATCAGAAAGACAAACTCTTTGAAACCGAAGCCAAATGATGATGATTTAGTATTTGGGCAAAACATGTCTGATCATATGTTATTATTGGAATGGAACAAAAACACTGGATGGCGAAAACCCTTCATAGAACCATACAGAGATCTCCTTCTTGATCCAACTTCGTCCGTATTTCATTATGGGTCTGAGGTAAAATCACGCATTTAATAGTACGTATTCTTAGCTTAATCTTGGATTCTTAAAGACAATACATGAGCATGGAGCGACTGAAACAATCAAGGCGACGACCCTTCACGATACTTCGCATCCTTCCCTGTGCTGATGATAGAACACGGTTTATGATCATAATCCTCTATGTTACTGATCATAACTTTCAATGTAACTGATGATAACCCTTCACGTTGGTGGTGGCAATCCTCCACTTTGATGATGATAACCCTCCACGATACTTCGCATCCTTCACTGTACTGATGATAACCCTCCACGTTAATTGGTGATAATCTTTCACGATACTTCGCATCTGATGATAACCCTCCACGATACTTCGAGACTTTTCTTTTCTTGAAGATTTACGAAGGTTTGAAGGCATACATAGGAGAAGATGGAAAAGTCAGGCTGTTTAGGCCGATGGAAAACATGAATCGTTTTTGGAAATCAGCGGAGAGAATGGCGTTACCGGTGAGTATCGTCTTTCGAAATTTTGCTCAGCTTCAACAAGAATGGAGTATTGGAGAGAATGTGAAAGGACCAACAGGGGCATTCTGGGGGAGTCATGAGTAACAACTCACGGAGGGGGCACAGCTCGTAAATTTCCCGAACCTAAGGGGCATATTCAGAAAGACCAAGCAACTTTTTCTATCTTAGGTAGGACGGGTATCTTCCTTGCCCCTTTCCTAAAATGCCCCCAAAACACCGATAAATTGAGAGGTTGCTATGGTGCAATTCTCCGAAAATTTCATCCAAAGAGGTGGTGACTGCAGTTTGTCCTGCAAAGTCCGTAAGCTGAAAATCCACTGTCTCCAAAATGCGCAAATTATGCTACGATGGTCAAATTTTTTAATGAATTAGATTGTACGATTATGACCAAGAATAATTACACGTTTTTAGCTATACTATTTTTCAGAAATTTGACAAAGAGGAGCTATACAAATGCATGATTGAATTGGTGAAGCTGGACAGAGACTGGGTGCCTCATTCACAATCTTGCTCACTCTATATCAGACCGTCGTTAATTGGAACCGAGGTTCGTAGAATCTGCAGATTCTGCAGATTATACATGTATAAATATGCGAGTAATAACAGCTACGCTACGTAAAAACTCGAACTTTGTGTAATGTATGCATTAAGAACCAAGTGCAGTAAAATCTGGACATATCGACTACCATTCAACTCGAAATCCCGAATTTCATAATGAACTAATTTATGAGAAACTTCGATATTGTTAACCAATTTGCAGATCTTCTGGTGTTTGAGATATTGAAGTTCAAATATGGTGTCTGCTGTGTGCTCCATATAGTAATCTCTACAGACGTTTCGTTGAAGGTTTCGCATAAAACACACAACAAACAAGTTTGTAGAAATGCTTATGTGAAAACTTGCTTATATGAAGTATTGCCTGTGTCTTGGATTTGCAGGTTTACTAGAACACTTATAAGGCTATAAACACTATAGGCTTTAGGTAAGTTTTTGCTAACATACTAAAACTACTGAAACTTAGAGTGTAAAATGTAGCTAATACAAAAATGGCTAAGCTAAGCAAAGCATACTGCCTATCGTGAAAAAGCTTACATGTGGAAGTAATATAATAATGTGCTTTTATGATGATCTATTTCATTTCTAGCAAAGCCTTGGCGTAAAGGTACCAACTTCAGCGTTGCTCTTCGTGGTGACTTGTCCGGTCGGTCCATATTTCAAATCTGGAACGTTCAGTCCGGTCTCTTTACTGGCGGATTCGAAATACATACGATCGTGGCCTGGAGGTGTAGGAGAAGTAAAAGCAGGAGGGTAAATATAGCGTCTGCATTACGTTTAGATTGTTCTGCAAAGGATGAAATTGAATCAATTATATTTCAGTTGATATCTCCCGCTCTTAAATTTCTATACCAATACCAACAGTTTTGTCGGCTTAGATATTTGTAGACATCTATTGTTTCTGTTTCTGCTCAATGAACACTACAGCAAACTACTAACCCTTTTATTGTAGAAACTATGGAGCAACTGTTTACATTCAAGGACAAGCAGAAAAGCGAGGATGTAACCAAGTCCTGTGGCTATTTAATGATGAGGTTTGGTCAGTTTTCTTGTCTGGTTTATTATCTGAACGAATCACATATATGTATGTATGTATGTAAATGTACGTATGAACATCCATTCATGTGGGTTTTTCATAGCTGTTTTTTCTTGCTGCATCTGCCGTTTTGTGTCATTTTTCCAAATTAATTATTACACGTCTTATGACCGTCAAAAATAAATTATCGTTAAAATCAAGAATCTTAAAACGTCAGTACCACAGGAGGGAAATTTTTGTCTGATGGAGAAGGGGGGGGGGGCTGTGAAAGTACAGAATTGAGCTTGTAGTTTGTAGTTGTAGTTTGTAATTGTAGTTTGTAGTTGTAGGTTTTAGTTGTAGTAGTTTGTAGTTGTAGTTTGCAGTTGTAGCTAGTTGTAGTTTGTAGTTGTAATTTGCAGTTGTAGTTGTAGTTTGTAGTTGTAGTTTGCAGTTGTAGTTGTAGGTTGTAGTTCCGCATCCTGAATTGTAGTTTATTCTTCTCTCATACGCAGGTGACAGAAGTTGGAACCATGAATCTTTTCATGTACTGGACGAATGAGGAAGGAGGTTTGTGCGTCTGTTCTCTTGGCAGATGGCTTTTGCAAGCTATAATCATGGAAAAATATGTTTAGGTATCCACGCTGATAGGTATCCATATCTCCCCTGTTTCGTTCCCCATTCACTGTTTGCTACCTGTGAGTTCCCCGCATGTTGGAAATATTCATCCTGACGGAAAGTTAAACAACAATCCAATATTGAACTGAAGGAGGGGGTGGTTAGTGAAGGAGGAAGGGAACTTAAAGGGCATTTTTGCGTCATTCTCATCATTTTGTCGATGGTTGTAGGTGAACAGGCTTTGCTAAACCCGAAATCTGCCCCATATATACATATAGAGATCGTTTTTTGCAGATGCAGAGTTAATAACACCATCGTTGGAAGGACTCACACTGCATGGCATAACAAGAAAGTCGATACTCGAATTAGCAAGGAGCTGGGTAAGGTTGTTCAAGCCTGCTTTCATATTTGTGTGAAAAAGAGTCGAATTTACTGAGTTATGTAGTAGTAAGGGTGAATAATCTTTATTCCTTTGCACAATGTTCGTTTGCTGCCTATGTTCTGCAGAAATACGGGAAATATGGGCAAATTTTCACTTTTTGTCTCGCGTTTTCCGTTGTAAGCCACGATGCCTGGTTTTTAATGAGCGAAGTCAGTGGCAAATGTCACGAGGTCTTCATACGAGCTTATAATTGCTTATTTCTGGATTTCAGGATGAATTCAAAGTCACAGAGAAGACTTTTACGATGAAACAAGTCGCAAAAGCAGCGAAAGAAGGAAGGGTAAATGGCTAAGTATCTAATTCTGGGAGTAAATTAATTACATCAAATCTGCTGACATCATGAGCTGCGGGATCTAAAACAGTTGTAATGCTGCGTAAAACGTGATGCACCCCCCCCCCTGCACCATATTAACAACAACAAGGCCCTTCTATGCATTTTAAACCCGTGATAGAGTACTTGAAAGAATCACAAAGTTATCAGGGTACTTTTTTTGCTCTGTTGGTGCAAGGACAATTGCAAAGGTACACTATATCCGAGAATATTACTATATGCGGGTTCTACTCCCTTGCAGGGAGGGGGGCACTTCAATATGGGGTCTATCGTGGAAAGCGCTAGTTTGGTGAACGTTTTAGAGAGATGCGAAATCCGGGGATGCGAAATGAGTAATAATCCCCCCCCGGAATAAACTGTATCAGGAGAAACGAATTCGAGGGGTTCGAGAAGATGTTCATGAGTGTCATTATAATACGTGTAACTGCCTCTAGTGGCTTGAGCACCCCTACGGTACCACAGCACAATGATCTATATCGGTAGCTTAGTGATTTGCGATAGGAATTCACTTAAGGGAAATAAAATGTAACGTTACCTTCCCTATTAAAGAACTGATTGAAAAGGGTCACCAGAAATACCAGCCGAGGGTCTAGGGTTTAGGAATGAACCAAACAGAACGTATGAAAAAGAAAACAAGGCATTTATTAAAATGGAAGAGTTATAAGCGGAATCAGTTGAAATCATTGCATTTTCGTACCAATTTTGGCTCAAAGCTCCAACGACAAAACAACCCATCGAATGAAATATCCTGAACAACAACAACAACTACCTACTCAGGTGATATCTCAAACAAAGCGTCCAGAAATTCAACTCAATAGCGATACCTAACGGTTAATGCGATCAGTCTATAAGAACCAGTCATGCAGTCAACCAAATAAATTCCTGCGGTACTAATTAACCTTTTAAGCTGGTACTAATTAAACCATTAACCCCGTTGTAAATTGCTTATTGGTTGCATCTCTTCAACCCTTTTTCCGCTCCGTTAGTTTATTCCACCCGTAACAGGCAAGTGCAAAGCAAAAATACCGTGCATAGGAACTATAATCCTGAAAACCAACGAAGTGTTTCATAGTATTTTAACTTGGCACAAACTTAGATTTTTCTTCGTCTATGTCTATTTAATTCTTCTATGTTCCCATCACAAGAAAATAACTGAAACTGAGCAGTGGTTACCGCAATACTTAGTAACAACTACCCCTAAGAAAGGCTGGCGCGTATGACTGTAGTAATTTTGGAAATCTGTCCCTCAATTTACAATTGGGCCATTTTTTATTATTTATGTGTCTGTAGTATTTATCACATAGCTTTTCTTGTCCCTGTGGTGTGTTCCTTGCGTTTTCTTAATTGGCAAAGTAGCTGTTAAGTATTTTGGTATTGATTAAGAAACATTAGTTGTTCTGAACTTAAAGTTTAAAAACTGCGTGTAAAAAGATCGCACTGTAGTGTAGCATAACCAACATAACTGAACCAAATTTTCTATCAGTTTATACGTACTATAAATAATTATTTCTCTACAGATAAAAGAGATGTTTGGTTCTGGAACTGCCTGCATGGTCTGTCCAGTAAATAAAATATTGTATGAAAAGGAAGTGAGTATTTTTTGTGCCGTTTAGAAAATCGGGGAAAATTACCAGAGAAATGCTCGTGGGAAGGGGTTAAGTTCTGTTCCTCAAGGTACGCTTTCTTACATCACGATTCTGGGACCCTAAGCTGCAATGAGCACTGTTTGTTACCTTGAGCAAAAGAATGCACGATGGAAAGGGGAAAAATAACGTTGTACTCACCAGCAATACTAAGTTCTTGTTAGTTAATAAACAAAGTTTAAATATTTTTTATTGTAGAACATCTATATACCTACAATGGAAAATGGACCAGATTTAACTAAAAGAATCCACAAAGAACTAAATGATATTCAGGTGAAATCAATTTACATATACTTCAAATAGCTTCTCTTTTGACGATACCTCATCGAGTTCATGTATCATGTTTACGCCATATGATAGCATGGCAGCCTAATCGCAGTGCGCTTCAGCATCTAAAAGGCTGGTTTCCATATTAGACGGTAACGATGGTTATACCAGTTATCGAATCCCATTGGGGTACTCCCATTGAGGCCTGATAGGAGGTCCAGTCAGGGCTAAAGATTTTCAAAATGACCCTCAAATGGTAGTATATTTCGACAACAACCCCCAAATTGTAGTGTAAGAAATTAAACATCATGCCATTCTGGTAGCATCCAAACCAGCAATGAAATGTTATGTTAAAGTTTGCTAACATCCAACATGCACAAAAGGTTGCAAGCTAAGTTAAAAGTACGGGACGTATCTCCGGGCAATATATTTAGTTAAGCTCTCTGCCTCTGTGGGGCCTTTTGGGCGTAGTATCCTGGACCTACAATAGCGCAAAAGCTGAGCGTCGGTCGACAGGCTAACTGTATTTAAACCACGTCATATCAGACCGACTTTAATGGACTTTGCTATCTTGGGATTAAGCTCGTCTTACAGATAAATCTGCACGGAGCTGGCGCTTTATTATACGGTGTTCGAAAATACGGCTACTCGGACCGGCAACGATGCAATCTGATCGGCTCTTCCTCAGTCTGTAAAAGCTGTATTATTCAAGCCGTATTGACCCGCGTCCTTCTCCGACATTCTCCACCATATTTTTTGAAAATGTTCTTTGTTATAAAATATAATATAATATATCCTATAATATAAAATATGAATTTTTGAACACCATATCGCACCATATTATTAAGCCTATATTCGGTCCGAATATTTTCTCGCATTGACCCCACAATCGTTCAATAACCGCATATTATTGAATTTGCGTTTGTGCAGTAAAGTCCCACAGATTCCCACATATGCAAAATTCCACATTCCCAATCCGTGTACTTAATCTATCTTTGCTTTGCCTAGTATGGTCGAAAAGAACACGAATGGACAGAAGAGATATGCTGATGATGATGCTAGACTACGCCCAATAAAGGCCTGGCACTGGAGCAACGTAAAAAAAAGCAATCGATCTTATACTTTACACAAAATAATCAATATCGTACTGAAGAGAATGCAGTGAAAGCCCGCAAAAAGGGAGCGGTCATTATTTATGACCTGGGTGGGGGCTGAGGAAAAGTATTTTGCGCCATTAAAAGAATTTTGCCCCATCAATATTTAGTCTAAAATTTTCTTTACCCTATCACTAAAATACAGAAACAATAACCCAACCCCTAATATGGTATTTTATGGTCACCTCACGTAAGACAACTAATATTTTTCAATTACCCCACCATTTTCTCTTCAGCCCCCACCCAGTCAAAAATGATGACCGGTCCCTAAGCACCCACGTTTTTTAGGTGGCTCAGCAATTACTTGAAAACAGTGGACTGCATGGACTTTCTTTTGATGGCTATTTGCAACTCCCCCTGACAATCTTCCAACCCCCAACCGATTTTCTGCAAGATTTATACCATTTTCTGCTGTGATAAAATTAAAACATACATTTCAGCAAGAAAAATGTATACGATATCATAACAGTTACTTCTTGTTGTTCAAAAAACTACACATTGTTACCGATACAGGTCCTTACCTTTTTGCTACGTCATCGTGTCCTCAACCTCAACTACTCTGTGATCTAGCGCAAACCATTTGGGGTAGTCTCTTGCTCGGAGGGTGCAGTGTGGAGGGAACTGTGGACTAAGTCATACACTCTTTTCAAAAAGCATAAGCAACTGCTCAAAAAGCTACTGCACTCTCTTATCTATTTATAAGGACAATTTTATAAGAGCACGAAGCTGGATTTTGTCCAGACTTTAAGAACAAGCTGAGGCTGGCCTTTTAAAAAGCCCTAAGAATATCAGCTAAGGCCCCGTTCATACGGGAATGATTGCGTACAGTTCCATGTTGTTCCGTACGCTCAGGGGTTGCGTTCACACGAGAACGATTCAGATCGTATCGTTCCGCTTTTTAAAGTGAACCGAAAAATGGAACGGCACGGAATCGTTCCGTTCGGTTCCGTTTCGTTCCCGTGTGAACAGAATTAGTGGTCCAGAAAACGGAACAATACAGTTTTTGTGGTAAAGTGCATGTGTTATTGTGCAAGTAAATGTTTTTGACGTTTTTCAAAAAATTGCTGAGCGAAATCTGCTTCTCAAGCAATGTTCTGTTTTGTGGACAAACGGTCAAACATTGCTCGTAAAGCAAATCTCCAATGTTTGACCAAGAATGCTTGATCCTTTGGCCAGTGCCAAAAGGGCCAGATTTATTCATATTTTTGGAAGTACGAGACTCGGACTCGAATATCAGCTTTACTTAGTATCAGCTCACACAAAAGAACCTAACCGAACAGAAACTGTCCTGCTTAAAAACCACAGAAAGCACTCCTCAGGTCGCAGAATGCTTTCTGTATGCGCTGGAATCCAACCTGGATTGTTGTTAGGTCGGATATACTCTCAGGTGCCTAATTGCTGGGGGGTCGGAATAGGCGGGGGGCTGGAACTTTGACCAAAATGTGACTGGCGGGGGTCGGAATAAACGGGGGGTCGAGTCTGCTTGATAAGTGTTGTCTCGAAACTTGTGAAACGCAGTGCGAACAGGCCTTATAGTATTTATAAGGCAAGAAAATCCAAAGTTTTGACAAATAATAGAGATTAAAAGTGAAACTTCATGCTTAGAAGGTCCCAGCAGACTAAGTAAGAAATATCAACATTAATTTCAATGCAAATCTTAACAAGCGGAGGGTCCTAATAAGAGGGGGGGGGTTGGAAAATTTTTAAAGACGTAATTAGCGGGGGGGACGGCAATTTAGGCACCTATGAGTAGCCTTCGGAACGCCTTTATTTTCGTATCAGAACGCTCCCAAAGAGTTAGAAGGTAAATGGTACCTTCATGTTCTTCTTTTAAACTAATTCTGAGCCTGGCTGTTCTTACTTTCGTTTGCGTTTATAACAAAGTAGCGTGCTCGGGTCAATTGAAACTCTGTAATAATAAAAAATTAAGCTGTAAATTCTCTTTATCGACGGAGCTGCCTATGGCTGTACAGTGTACACTATTACATCACAGTTTATACTATAAACTACTTGCCCATCATGGATCTTGCTGTTCAGTTCGGCTAATGATGTACTTGAGAAGGCTTGATATCTCTTGGCATTGAATCTCAACCTTTTTGATTCGCTCTTCCATCTTCTCCTCTACATCAACAATTCTAGCACCCATAGTTGTGACAGTAGTTTCAATGTTTTCAATTTTCTGTTCAATTTTCTTCTCAGCAGCTGCTATCCTCGTGGTATTCAGCAACAGCTGGTCGACCGTTTTATTAATAATTTCTGGTATCTCAGAAGAATGTTTCTGGATACTCTCGCCATGCTGGCTTTCGTACTTTGATTGATAAAGATTCTGTAACTTGGCTACCCGAGTATCAATGTGACGGATAACTGACTCACATGTAGCTTGCTCTTTCTCTTGTAGTTTAACAATTTGTTCAACAGCTTCTTCTTGATAACGCCTTGCAATCGAACCTTTATAATCAACTCCCTTCACATTGAAGATAGCGCCTTTCTTCAGTCTTCTGATAATAAAGAATATGTTAATCGGTAACGAAAATGGAATTGGCCATAATGGTTTATTTTGAAACTCCTGCAATAACTCCACACTGTTCAATGTCCATAGTTTCTCAGACTGTTCCTTTACCTCTTCGTAAATTCCACTGAAAATAGCAATGAGAAGGTTCAACAGAAGAACACTACCAAACATTAAGAAAACACACATGCCTAAAATTGTCAGTATTTCAGACGCCGTCTGTACCTTCGGTGTGTTGTAAATTGTACTTTTACTTGATAGGCCATATTCATTGATTCCAGTTTCTGCAAAAAGCAGCAGATAAGGTCGCAGCATAATCATGATAAAGACACTCCAGCTATTTAGCTCGATTTTCGGAAACAAAATTGATGTCATGAAGATACCATACGAAACCATCGCTATCAGAACAACAACTGCAAAATTCTTCAGCTGTGGAATCATCTTCTGTATCAAGATAATATATATCCCAAGAGATTCAAAAGCCCTTAGAAACTGGTAGAATTTCAAGCACCAAATGAAAGAAAATATAGAAAAAGGAGATGAGAGCCATTAATCACACCACCGCATTCAAGACCAAAGCCAATGTAATACAACATAATTGTGACAATGTCCAGTTTGTTCCAACTGTCTGCCCACCATCTTTCCAATGAGCTCTTAATAGTATGCTTGTTCCCCAATGCCTGTCTTAGCTCATCTACCGAAAACGAAAAAACAATCACAAATAGGAACCACTGCAGAATTCCAGTTGCTTTGCTTTTCGGCTGAAGGGTGCTATATGCCAACATAACATAGAACATCACGTATGTAATCATGTGAATGTATAACTTTGACATCGGTTGTCTGATTGCTGCACTTATTAGCTTCAACTTGGAATGATACCGTTTTTTTAATATTCTTTTATCTTTGGACCATTTAGCTGAAATGCAACGCTTTGTGGCTGTATGAGATAAGAAGTCGAGGAATTTTGCATCAGCAGCAGCCTTATATAATGCATTTCCTTTAAACAATGGTAATCTGTGTTCCAATACATCAGAGTATATACTTTCACGATGGTGGAATAGTCCATCAAGGGGCTGCTTAATGGCACTCGCAACATAGTCTCGTAGCTCAAACAAGGCTTCAAGACCACCCGCTTTGGAATACTTCTTTTCTTTGATGATTCCGTTTAGCAAAATCCATATCATAACAGCATTAACTATTATGTTCTGTGTATCATACTCCCACAGCATCTTCACAATGTCCAACTGTAGGCAGAAAATTCGGTTTATAATCAGCGCTTGAATTGGAGTAATTATTCCCAGATTTGGTGTTCCATCATCATTAACACAATCTGCCATTATTCCATTTGACAACTTTGCAATAGCTCCATTCACAGCACTTACAAGATTTGACAAAGTTTGAGATGCATAACATGGTATATTAAAATGTTCTGCGACTTTCATTAAGTGTTCATGTTTAGCAGAAGAATCATGCCAATGAAAACGTAGGAAGCAATATATATACGTATCAATTTCAATTCTTTTTTTACTATCTAGCACATCCTTAAGTAATGGCAATGAATCACTTCTTAAGGCCTGGTATACGTGAGGCAATGTGAACTCTTTAAGCAGTGGCCTTTCAAGAACATCTGTAAACGGAGATGGAGCCCTAGACACCAAAAAGTGTGCAGAACGATCATTACTCTCGAGCTTTGAGACGTTTTCACTAATATTTCTGATAAAATTTTCATTTATCCTTGGCTTAAAGTTGAATTCAAAAAAATACTTTTGATACTCGAATTCCGTATTGTATATGCCTTCTTGCAAATATCTTGACAAGACTTCAGGAAGCCCTCCAGCACGTTCAAATATCACGGTTTTCAGATTGTTTTTGAAATATTCGTCATCTGACAACTCTTCTAGAGTTTCTTTACTGGAGTCCATTAGGATGCTAGTGCTAAAAAGTGGACATTTAGATATTGCAAACATTACAGCGTTAGCCATGTCATCATTAGCTTCATCATAAGTATAAAATGTCCAAACATTTTTCCTGATGTTATCAATCACCATTGCCAAATCAATACCATCAGATTCAGAAATATATTCTTTGCAAATAGAAATCAGACCCTTTTTGGCGTTCTCAAGCATTTCTGACTCATTTTTGCATGCTTCTATGAAGGAATACAAGGCAGCAGAAAATGAACCCCCATTTCTGGTAACCAAGATTCCTAATGATGGTTCAAAGAAGTGCCCATTGGCCATGGATTGCAGAATATCCTTACTGCCATTATTAATAACTGTCATGAGTGCAATGGAATGTCCTCCTGAGCTGAGAATACGAGCAAGGCTTAAGATTTTTCAAATAGTTCATGCTTTGATGCTGTCCATACCGTCATGAGGTGATAATTTTGGGAACTTGTTTGATGTCCTCTTTATTGAAACCCAAATCAGAGTGACGCCAACGATTCGGAGCGACAAAGAAATCTTCTCGTGCATATGCCTGAACTTCGTCAGACATAGCATTTCCAGTGAAAGCTGAAGTCGAGAGAATAGAAAAAATTTCCGTATCCTCGCCCATATCAGAAACTTTGTTTGGTGAAAGACTGGTTATTACTACTTTTTGTCCTGGTATCTTTTTAAGCAGATCAAATGTGCTTTGCGGAACAACGTCAGTATCGTAGATGAATATTATATTTTCCGTCCAGTCCGTCTCACGACGTGAAAACCACCCGACCTCCCTGGACCACCATCGTTCACCTTTTATTACATGGATGGCTCCTGGTGTCCCTCTAGCACACAAATCCAATTTCATGATCGACTCAGACTCCCCATCAGCAGCAGGGGCAGAATGAACCATTGAAGATGGCGAGTTCGATGAGGAATCTTGAATTTCATCGAATACATTCTTCTCAGGAATTTCCAAACGAGGAGATACCATTTCAATGCTTTCACTTTCATTTCCATCCACATCGCCAGTAAAGGCAGACAAAGAACCTCTTTCTTCGCCACAAGCAGCCGTACCAGCTTCAAGATCTCCCGACATATCTTCGCTCTTTGATGTCTAGCAGCTCATACTTTTATTTCTGTCGATGGGTGTCGATACAAGGACAGTTGAACCAACACGCACAAACACAACTTGACTAATCAAAAGTTATCATGCAGCCGTAAACAACAACTGACATGCACACATGCATATATTTTCATGCAAATCAAGTACCACAATGTTCCTTTGTTGGTATCATTTTAAAAACAAAAGGGTGATCAAATATTCAAAAATCAAAATGCCGGTTAGAGCGAAGGTTTAACCGGGGTTAATGCCACCAGGAGATTGCTTTATTGCTTATGTCACGATATGGGAATTGGTACCAAAGCCTAGTTTGGGTGTTTATCCATGGGATCTGGTGCCTAGTTTGGGTATTTCCCCAGTCACTGAGTATTTTCCCCAGCCATGAGTTCACGGAGGAAGATTTTACTGAATGTGTTTGTCTGGCATATCAATAGGATCTTTAATAAGCATTAACTCCTTGCAAGAGTCTTCCGCTTGATCAATAGAACTCTGGATGCAAAAGATGATGTTGCATTACTGAATTTGACGGCTCCAAGCAAGATGCCTTCTCGCCGTCATGACTTTTCACTTATTTTCCTGGATTAAATTCGTTTAGTGTACGAGCTGGAGTTTCAGTTTTGTCAGCGGTCGAGTCGAATCTTATTTTGTCGTTGGCTTCATAGTGAATTCAAACAAGATGAAGTTCTTATCAAGAGAAAGTGGGAATACCTCGCGGTGAGCTCGTTCCGTTCTCATACCCTTGTTGTCTTTAATTTCGTGAAATATTTTGTAGTCTTCTCTTCCAACATTTTTTTTTTAGTTGTTTGATCTGCATTTCGATGACTTCAGGGTTATTGTAGTTTACCCTGAAACCTATTTCGCTAATGCATGGAATTCTATCTATATTACTAAACTCCTTAAATGCAAATTAGGTTGCCCCTTTGTTGTGGCCCATTGTTCGATTACACAACAAAGGCTCTTTCCCTGGGCCACCTAGAAACGTAGTTCTTTTTTTGATCGACGCCCTTTCTCCCCAGGTAGTGCATGCCGTATTTTTCTAAATGTTTTGAGAATCCAAAGTTTGTTAAAATTCCGATTTTATCTCGACTTCAACAAGTTTTAGTTTTGATTGCGGCCATCTATTATGTTCCTTTCACTACACGTACATTGAATCTTTTGCGTTCAACTCTCAGGGGTTTATTCAATGACTTGTGGCTTCAAAAGCCTGGATTCCATACAGAATCTTAACTGTCGTTCGACTATCGCACAATCGTGAGACGTGAGAATTTCGTTTCGTACGATTATCGCACGACCATAAATACAAATGGTGACATTTTGGTCGTAACAGAACCTTCACGATTCCATTACTACGATTTAGTTGTCATGTAGTCTTTCTTACAAGATATTTTGAGATATTAAAATGAAACACCCTTTCCAGACAATGGATACCTTTCCCAACGGTGTATTTATTGGCAGCGTGCGATTGTGTCTTTTCATCTCTCAACTTCACGCTCAAATACAATACTACATTACTGTTGTGAACAAAAAAGGCTTTTCCCACTCCAGCGATGTCAAAGCTTTTTATGTCAACAAAAGTCCCAAGACGAAAGTAGAATTTTAAGAGTTAAGAATGAAATTTCACAGAACATGAGAGTTTCTGGTGATTTTTCAAGGATTTTCTGCCACTTAATAGATGATTGTGAATTGGACATTTCAGGGTGGTTTTGGGTGCTTTTCATCAAGTTATGGTTCGTTTTGAGTGCTTTTGGCTGGTTGTGGGCAATTTTGGGTTGTTTCGCGTTTTTGGTAAGTACGTTATCACGTTTTCAGGGGTCAAAGGACGTTAAAAGACACTAGGAGACTGTAATTCATTTTGGAATCTTACTCATATTCTTTCCATTTTCAAGAAGAGTTGTTGCTTTGATTATTTCCATAAATCGCCACATTAAACTTTGTGTTTTACTGTTTCAATGCATATGAAACACTACTAAGAAGCCATAGATTTTACGGGTTTCAAGTTGAATGTCCTTTTAAAAATTCAGAGCACAAACACACAAAATGAAAATCGCTTTGATACAGTGAGATATTTATTGTTCATGACGGACATTTAAAATTAAAGTCTGCGATGAGATACTGATAGGATTGTCGAATTTACGCTGCAGTAATACTACTTATTTTGCGTCTTAAGTTGACACAAAAGCGTTTGCAATATTCTAAGTAGATCTGGCAACTTGGTGGCAAAAAATTTCATTAAGCATTTACCATCGAACTGTTTGACTTATATTTAGGCTGTTAATAATAGGATTTTCGAGTGCAGACAGGGCATAGAAACGTTGCATTATAACTCAAGTAGATGAAACACAGTCAGAGATACCCTTAACCTCCGTGATTCACTGGCTCACTACCCCACCCAAAGCTTTGTTTTATAAAACTTGGCTTATATTTGACCTTCACCTTTCATATCTTAATGATGATGATGATGATGATTTTGATGATTTAGATGACATGAAGATAATGATGATTGTGATGATGATGATGATGATGATGATTATTATTATTATTATGATTTTGATGGCATGATGATGATGATGATGATGATGATGAGGTCTAATATGATTATGATTATGATGATGATGATGATTATGAAGATGGTAACGATGATGATGAGGATGATTCTAATGGTGATTATAATGTTATAGTTAATGATGACGATAATGATAATTTTGACGGTGATGATAACTATGATGATGACGATGATGATAATGTTCTTTTTTTGTCCACAGTTTAATACCCTTTTATCAATTCTCTTATATGTTTACAATTACAAGTAGACTAGCTTTTTAACTTGACGCCCGCGATGCGGCGTGCTTTACTATGACACCCGCGATGCGGGTGTGTTTCTATGACACCCGCGATGCGGGTGAATATTAATACCAGTTTAGCCTTGGAAAGACAAAGATACCACTCAGCTACCTTTTAACGCTGCCTTTTAACTTGCAGCCTTCTGAACTTTCGCTAGAGTCCGGGAGGTTAGCTCCCCATGGCATCCCACAACCTCCCGGACTCTGGCGAAAGTTCAGAAGGCTGCAAGTTAAAAGGCAGCAAGTTAAAAGGTAGCTGAGTGGTATCTTGTCTTTCCAAGGCTAAACTGGTATTATTATTCACCCGCATCGCGGGTGTCATAGAAACACACCCGCATCGCGGGTGTCATAGAAAAGCACGCCGCATCGCGGGCGTCAAGTTAAATTTCTACTATTTCGCTAATGCATGGAATTCTCTTTCTACGTTTCAGTTATGATTAACTTACGACTTACGTCTATATGTCTGTTAATTAACTAATCTTAGTTAAAGGTATAGGTTGCTAACTAATAGACGCTCAAGGATTGGCTCTAGTTTTGATGGCCATGAAAAATTATTATTGGAGAACAGTCATAGCAATACTTTCGTTGTTTACGAACAACATTAAAGTTATAAGTGAGGTGCATTAGAGCGAATCAAATGTATTTTAGTTATTTCAAACTGATCAAGAGCAGCCCTTCTTTTTCAAAGAACAACAACATAATGAAATCAAAGGCTGGTTATTGCTGTCTTTTATTAGCATAGTGTTAATAAATAGCAAGCTTATGCGATAGTTGTCTAAGCGGAGCTTTAGGCTTAGCATTTTGTGTGAATGCCATAAGCAGTATGTTGTCATCCAAGGCTAGTGTGCGGCTATCAAGCGCACATGTAACTGCACAATGTGGTAAGCGTAAGTTTAGGTGTTTTATCATGAAACTGATCCTATCATGAACTAATGGTTTATTAGAACTTATTTTTTCCGCATAATGCAGTGGATGTTTATGACAATGCAATTTTCAAAACAAAGCCAAATTTTCGATCTCGCATGCAGGTCTCCATCAATCGTTAATCAGATTCACTCAGTGATCAAATATTACAGTAACAAAGAAAAAAAAAAAAATAAGTGACTTATACACAGGGATAGCATTTATTTTCAAGTGTATGCGAATTGCTATGGGGGGAGTTGCTTGTTTCACAGAACGTTTCTTTTCCATTCCATGGTTGTTCCTTCCTATCTAGCGAAAGGAGCAAAGTTTAGGAAAATGCAATGAATGAGCCCCTCCCTCCCCAGCAGGGACCTTGTTTTTGTCTTACTTAGTATAGTGCAGTCTTCTGTGGGAAAGTCCTTGAGTTGGTTATTACGTATTTTACGGTTGGTTCTTTGCTGTGTGATAAAAGGCTCAACGCAGGCTCTTTCTTTTCACCCCTACAATTTTTTGTTGTTTCTTTTTCGTATTGTTTATACACTCTATTATCTTTCGCTATTCAACAAGTAGTGTTCAGTTTCAATGCAGTGGATGGTTTTGTAATGGGGCCAAATTTTAAGTTATTCCAATTATTTCTTAAAGTACGTAATTGAAACTGAGCTGGAATCATCGCTCCATAGAAACGTTAATGTATTAGGCACCAAAATGTCTGGAACACAAATGGATGTAGAAAGGTACCATTTGGGTGTCCAATTTGTGCTTCTATTGCCCATTACTTACAAAGTTTTCCGAAGTGTCAGTCAAAGTTAAGTAATCACATGTTTGTTGTCGAATATAGATGGTTTGAAAGCATTTCGTTTAGAGAGTTAGCATTTCGTTTAGAGAGTTGGAATAAGGGTACAATGGCAGGAACCCTCAGGTTACCTCGCTGCACCCGCTTCTTAGGCCTAGGGGTTAATAATGGAAAAATGGTTGAAAACTTATATATCTTTTGTCTTTGAACCACTGATGATGTACCACCGCCGCTTTTGTGAATCCCTGAAAGACCCAGGTGTTACAGTTTATGGCAGTTCCTCCCAATTTATAATTCCACATTGTTACATTGTTACATTGTTATATTGTTACAGTTTATGGCTGTTCCTCCCAATTTATAATTCCAATGTTTGCTCATTTCGTGAAATTTTTTATTAACCATTTACAATCCCACAAATATTATTTGGCAATGAACAAGGTTTTTCGTACTGAACAATGAATTTCCTATGATTTTCCCTTGGATGCGCTATCACAAAGCAGTGAATATTACAACATTGATCATCGTCTAGGCTCGTTTCATTTCCAGGCACTGAATGTTAGTTCAGACAATCTCAGAGGTTTGGTTCAAAGCCCAGGATGCAAAGACAGTGTGTGCTGCTCTCTTTCCAGGGCATAAATAAGATGAAAATGCCTGGGGTTAAGGCAACAACAGTTTCAACAAGCCAGGTGCTGTATTTCAAAGCAAGCAACTTTAGAAGTCTTGTTCTCTATTAATGAGCGTTTCGGCAATGTGGGACATTCCTCTCAAGGCAGTGAGGGGGGTACGCCCCTACGGCAATCGGAGATATTAACTCAGGGCCACGTATGATACCTAAGATCGTATGTTTACTTTAAGGCAATGAACCCCAGGACAACCCCAGATAGTAATTTTAAGGCAACGAACAGTACTACAAACAGGTGGATGTTTGATGCAAGGCAATGAAAGCAGGTGGACGTAGAGCCTTGTTGAGACGTCTTCAAGAGAGGTCTTGCTCTTTAGTACTGTTAGCTCATCTAAACAGTGGGGCATCGGAACGGTACTAAGCTTTCGGGACCTCAGCCAAAATATACTGGTTTTTAAAAAACATAGGCTGTGTTCTCTCCCAATGTGTCAAGTGTTCTACTCTACTTCAAGGCAACGAATTTTAGGACAATCTTGGATGTTTTATCGACTATTTTTGTCCCCAAATGAATTTTTTTGTAGTGTTGGATGTTTTATGGAAAGCAAAAGCGATGAGTTGTTTTACGGCAACATAGGCAGCAATGAAGAGTTTGTCTTTTACAGCAAAGCTGTATGGATTATCTGGTTATTTGACCTAATCAGCGTCCTCAAGACTTTGCGAGATGTTTCATGTTTCACTCCATCATTGAGTGTTTATGACAATTTTATAGCAATGGGCATTTTGACATTCCCCTGGATTCCCTACACCAATGCAGCTGTTTAATGATTTTGGGAATATCTTCAATGATTTAAGAGTTTGAAACTGCTTTGAATTTAGGTTGCAAGGCAGAAAATATAGGCTCGCTAGCAGGCGATTTGCGTTTGGAACTTCTACCAGGAGTGTCTTCCTGCAATTAATTTAACGTTTTGATGTAAGTGTCCTAGCGTTTTGCACTAGTGCAGTTAGTGTAATTATTACTTCATCCAAAACTTTCATCCCTGGTATTTTCTTGCACCACTGCCACCAATTCTAACTGAAAATTCTATCGCAACACCAGGGCCTTAAGAATTCGAACCTAATGCATTTTAATATTTTATAAAATCTTTAAGATTATGGATACTTTACTCCATGATGTGAATGTTAGATGATAGTGCTACTAACAGTACAAAAGAATGGTACAAGGTTGGCTGCTGGCAAATCCTTTCAGCCACGTAACGCCAGGGTTGGCTGCTGGCACAATGGTTCAGCCATGTAATGCCGTTCAAAATTTTGTGCTGCTTGAAAAGGTCTACGCTCAGCAAGGTTTCGCTCTAAGCTAAGATATACTTTTTGGAAACATGAAAGTTTTTATAAAATAATAATCATTTAAGGGGCAAATGTCGTATTATGAACCCGAAACAGGCATTTCAGCTCAGGGAGCGAATTCGCCACGCGGAGGTTGGTTCAAATCTTTTCAGCTCAGGGAGCGAAGCCACTTCATGGTGGCTTGTTCAAGTATTCAGCTCATGGAGCAAAAAGGGTGGCTTGTTCAAGTATTCAGCTCGTGGAGCGAAACCCTATGTTATTGTCATTGTCATTGTTGCGTCATCGTTATTGTCTTTGTCATTGTTATTGTCATTGTTATTGTTATTGTTATTGTTATTGTCCTTGTTATTGTCAGCTCATGGAGCGAAGCCCAATGGTGGCTTGTTCAAGCATTCAGCTCATGGAGCGAAGCCCTATGTGCTTGTCATTGTCATTGTTGTTGTTATTGTTATTGTCATTGTTATGGTTGTGGTTATTGTTACTGTTATTGTCCTTGTTATTGTCAGCTCATGGAGCGAAGCCCAAAGGTGGCTTATTATTGTCAGCTCATGGAGCGAAGCCCAAAGGTGGCTTATTATTGTCAGCTCATGGAGCGAAGCCCAAAGGTGGCTTATTATTGTCAGCTCATGGAGCGAAGCCCAAAGGTGGCTTATTATTGTCAGCTCATGGAGCGAAGCCCAAAGGTGGCTTATTATTGTCAGCTCATGGAGCGAAGCCCAAAGGTGGCTTATTATTTACAGCTCAAGGAGCGTTGCCACTTGTTGGCCTTTTTTTCTATTGCTATACTGTGCTATTCCCCTCTCTACTGTCGTCTTGTTTCCTCTTTGCTTTACTTTGCTTTTCTTTCTTCTATTTCTTCGAGTTAAGTTTTTAGGGACAAAGATCCGTAGCTTGAAGGTTTAGGTAGCTAGACTCAGTTCTGTCGGTGATTTTGGTGGGTACACTGCGTGTCCTTTGGCCGGAAATTGCATTTCCCGTTTCAATCACCGACCTTAAAGGTGTAGTTTTTAATTCAGGCAGCTCAAGGGCTAATGCACTAAACGCCCACTTCCTGAGGTCGATCCTGGTGAGTATTAAATGCCGGTTAGAGCGAAGGTTTAACCGGGGTTAATGCCACCAGGAGATTGCTTTATTGCTTATGTCACGATATGGGAATTGGTACCAAAGCCTAGTTTGGGTGTTTATCCATGGGATCTGGTGCCTAGTTTGGGTATTTCCCCAGTCACTGAGTATTTTCCCCAGCCATGAGTTCACGGAGGAAGATTTTACTGAATGTGTTTGTCTGGCATATCAATAGGATCTTTAATAAGCATTAACTCCTTGCAAGAGTCTTCCGCTTGATCAATAGAACTCTGGATGCAAAAGATGATGTTGCATTACTGAATTTGACGGCTCCAAGCAAGATGCCTTCTCGCCGTCATGACTTTTCCCCTCCCTTCCCTCCCTTTAAGTTGGCATTTGAGTTTGACCCTTACACTCTTTTTGAATATTCTGCTTATTTTCGCTTCCTGCCCTTCTACTCTCTGCTTCTTCTCTTCCCTCCTCCCGCGGCTCTTTCTCTGCGGTGACAGGTGCATTGGCCGGAAATTGCATTTCCCGTTTCAATCACCGACCTTAAAGGTGTAGTTTTTAATTCAGGCAGTTCAAGGGCTAATGCACTAAACGCCCACTTCCTGAGGTCGATCCTGGTGAGTATTAACTTCCATTTACTTGTTTGCATGGTTACAATAATGCGCTATTACTTCACAAGCGTCTTCCTCCTTCCCCTGAGTATATAATCAACGCTCCTGTGGCTCTTTTGAATTACTGGACAAAAGGCAATTGGGAATTTGGGGTCTACGCGCAAGCTTGCTGCTCACAATAATTCACTCCCCCAAGCCATAATTTGCTGTATTTTGGCGCCATTACCCCCATATAATGGGCCCTGTTAAAATTGTCTCGTTCCGAAAATATTTTGCGCCTCCCTTTGAATCCGGAATGACATCATTCCGTTTCATCCGTTTACACCGAGACGATTCGTGCCGTTTTCAAATCATACGCGCGTCAAGCAAGGTAAGTTAGCAATCACAAAGAATCGAAGACCAGCAAATAAAATGTCCATCGGACACCAGTGATGGATTCATTCATTGAATCATTTGATCCATGAAATACCAGCAAATCTTAGTTTTATTTAGTTTATAAATGTTTTTAAATAGTACCTTAATTAGTATCCAGCTGCTTCAACGGTAAACTCCAAGTTTTCACTGAGATTTCACAACTTTATAAAAAGGAACAAATTAGCTGGTAGTGTCATGTAAGTGAATCGTTATCATTTTGTTTGGGGTTATATAGTAAATATAGTTATAAATATGAATTTTATTGCCTCTGATCAGTTTGATGCTTGTACAAAATACATCAAAGGATTGAAATTATGTTCACGCCTTTCTGGCGTACAGTGTAAACACGCCTTTTATTTTATAAAGAACCTACCCTATTTCATATAATGTCTACTTCCAAATTTCCTTATTTTTGAAGCACTTTTGATTCAATTATAGTACCAAAAGCTCCTTAATAAGTTCTTAATTTTAACTGCGTTTTTAGTGCCATGACTATTATAAAGATACACTTGTATGTGAGCAATTCTGGAAACTACTCAAGGAAACATTTGATACATGCGTAACATTGAATTTATATGAGATCTGAAACGCGAATGTATGGAACCGGCTTCCTAATTCTTTATTGCTCGCGAAGATAACAATATAAAAAATTTAAAATTAGCGGTTTTATCTTTGGTAGTATAAGTTCTTTGAATTTTTCGACCTTCTACATGTAAGCTCCTTATAAATTGGTTCTTTATAAAAAAGAAAGCGTGTAGAGTTATAAGAAGGAATACTTAGGGAAGAATCTTAAGAATCTTTCGCGGGAAGAAACTTTTCGCGTTTTTCGCCTGATTGAACCGAATTCGAGTATATTCCCGCGAGAGTTTTGTTATACCACACGATTGTCTGCTGTGGTATAAATAGTTGCGTGAGTAAAGACGACGAATGAGGAAACCAGAAATTGCACAAAATAACGCAAATGTAAATTACAAAAATTAAGACACAGGATACCAATTACAGTTCAAGAAGCAGTTCGGCTTCTACGGAGCAGTTCGGCTCTATTATAACAACAATCTCGACAGTAAACACGGCTCGGCCAATTCTTCATAAATCTTCGTCAAACTTCGGACACTCGCGGCTTCACGGCTAATTCGGCTAACATAACGACTGAATAAACGGCTAATAAAACGACAAACTTTAACGGCATATAACGGCAAGACTTCAGTGTTACGGCAAGACTAACGACAGGACACACTAACTAAAATTTACAAAGCACTCACATTTATACGTATACGAAAACACAAAGAATTATTGCATCATCTGGTGCAATGCAGGGTATTGCACCATCAACAGAAACTGAGTTAAGAATAACATATGACGTAATTGACTGAAAGAATCCATTACGTTATTGACGCGTTCAGAAATACAACAGGGGAACTTCCTGTCTCACAACATAACTCCCCCCTTTGTAAACAAGCCTCCTGGCTTGCATTTTCTTGAAATTGAAAATTACTAGAACATTTTTCTCTTGGATTCTTGATCTCTTCCTTTGTGTTGGATAATGTCGGACGTATTATGAAATTACAGACTTTTGTCATTGATCTCAGGACATTACAGATTGGTCTCTCAAAGAGGCATAAATCGTCTGATGTAATCAGGGTGTTCAAGTTATTGTCTATCGATTCAAGTAGCTCTTTCAGCAGCAGTTCGAGTTTTTTAATCAATTTACACACAATTATAAACGGCTCTGGTGATTCCTGTGCATTCTTGTCTGTTAAAGGTTCTAATACGGCAATTGTATTCGAAGGATCTGTTGATGTTGGTTTTACCTCTTTCTCTGAAGTCATCACAAAGGGTGTGTTTTTCCTGCGTTTCCTGCAGTACTTTAGGACATGACCAACTCGCTTGCAATAATTACAGATCGGAAGACCACATGTTGTTCGAAGGAACTTCAGACCAGAATTACACAATTTTTCCATATTTTCTCAAGATCTTATGAACAGGCGATACGATAGATAGCTACTTTGAATAGAGAAAAGTTTCCAGTTTTTTATCCGCAATGTTATCAGATTTTCTCAGTTTTACTGTTCCTCTGCTTTCCTCACTTTTCCTCACACTGGGCACCAATGTTATACCACACGATTGTCTGCTGTGGTATAAATAGTTGCGTGAGTAAAGACGACGAATGAGGAAACCAGAAATTGCACAAAATAACGCAAATGTAAATTACAAAAATTAAGACACAAACCAATTACAGTTCAAGAAGCAGTTCGGCTTCTACGGAGCAGTTCGGCTCTATATAACAACAATTACAGTAAACACGGCTCGGCCAATTCTTCATAAATCTTCGTCAAACTTCGGACACTCGCGGCTTCACGGCTAATTCGGCTAACATAACGACTGAATAAACGGCTAATAAAACGACAAACTTTAACGGCATATAACGGCAAGACTTCAGTGTTACGGCAAGACTAACGACAGGACACACTAACTAAAATTTACAAAGCACTCACATTTATACGTATACGAAAACACAAAGAATTATTGCATCATCTGGTGCAATGCAGGGTATTGCACCATCAACAGAAACTGAGTTAAGAATAACATATGACGTAATTGACTGAAAGAATCCATTACGTTATTGACGCGTTCAGAAATACAACAGGGGAACTTCCTGTCTCACAACAGTTTCATAAATAGGCAAACGCAAAAGTTCATTTGCGAAAGTTTCCTGAGGACGTGATCTGCTAAAAATTAATTTTCAAAAAATTTGCTCTGTTATATCGGTTCTAAAAGCTGATTTCGTATCTCTACCAGAAAAATCTTGCTCAAATTGAAAATCTGGGAAATTAATAAACAGGGGTACTAATAAGCTCGGGGTGTGTGGAAAAATTATCGAGAAATTAATAAGCGTCCCTCCAGTTTATTTGTCACCGAAGATCGATTCCTCCCCCATTTGATAATTCCTCTTCAATTTTTACCATACGAGTGCCCCGTTCAACATTGTTGTTCAAATAAGCACGCCCTTTCATTTCATAATTAGGGGGGCGGTCATTTCAATAACTGGACCAAAAAGAGAGTTCTTTTTGGGGGTGCGTCCCGTCATTGCTACTGCGACGAATACGATGATATGGGAACATGTTTTTCAAGCATGTCGCCATTGAAAAAGTTGAAATTGGTTCAAGATTTTTGAACTACGACGTCGCGTCCCCCTCTCTTACGATATAGGGGAGCATGAATTTTGATATGGTAACGCGTCCTTTGAACGCCGCTGTCAACGGGGCATGCTTTGGGACCGCGTCCCGCCGCATACCACCACAAGATCGAAACCAGGCTAAAAAGTAGAACTGTTTTGCATGCTTCTCTCGAGCGGCAAATTAAAAATATCAAGGAAATAATTCTTGGTACCTGTAATGGATCTTCATTGGCCTCCAATTTTCCAGTTCACTAGCTTCGAATCTTTCTCTTCATTTTGCTGTCGAGCAACAAATTGACTGTCAAATCTTTGAATTTGTATCACTAGCTATTCATGTGGAAACAT
>JACTAT010000015.1:1224431-1331931 GCA_014526335.1 Chrysaora quinquecirrha
TTCTATTGACCATGCTTAGGCACATGCGCGAGAGAGTACGACTCTTAACAATGGGATTTCGAAACGTGGTCTGTTTTCGTGGCGGTTATGCGTAAGATACCGCAAGCGCAGTCCAGCGTATGTCGACTTTGAGGAAACTGAAACTGCATTGTTGCAGCAATTAGAGGTTGTTTTGCTGTTCCGAAGAGCGGTGTGAACTGTAATAAGTCTAGGAAACTCGAAGAGCGACGTGAACTGTTATAGGTCTAGGACACGCCTTGCGAAAGTCGCATTGTTCTTGCACGTAGCCTGCGTACAGGCTCAACTGGTGTTTACCTCCAGGACAGTTGAGTTGAATTAAAACTTCAAAGTTTGTCTCCCAGTCTACTGAAAGACAAACTTAACATCGCTATGCAAATTCTGCTTGTCAAACTGTGTTTTGTGACGTGTCAAACGGTCAAACACTACTTGCAAAGCAAATCTCAGATGTTTGGCCAACATAATGTTTGATCATTTAGCCAATACCGTATTTCCTCTAATAAGCGCCGCGGCGCTTATTTTGCTCAACTATTTTTAGGTGCGGCGCTTATTGGAGGGCGGCGCTTATTTCGTAAGTCCAAAATTTAAAATAAAGGGCAAAGAGAAAATAATGAGAAATGCTTCTAATATGGCTGCCATTGCTACCATTGCTTCTAATAAGCGCCGCATTCAGGTGAAGCAATTATTAAAGGCCGTGGTTATTAGAGGGCGCCACTTATTCCCCTCGATCAATCTCAGGTGCGGCGCTTATCAGAGGGCGGCGCTTATTAGAGGGCGCCACTTATTTCGCTCAATCAATCAGGTGCGGCGCTTATCAGAGGGCGGCGCTTATTAGAGGGCGCCACTTATTTCGCTCAATCAATCTCAGGTGCGGCGCTTATCAGAGGGCGGCGCTTATTAGAGGGCGCCACTTATTTCGCTCAATCAATCTCAGGTGCGGCGCTTATCAGAGAGCGGCGCTTAAAAGAGGGCGGCGTTAATTAGGGGAAATACGGTAAACCTTTCCGACTAAAGGCCCATTTCCACTTCGCTCGCATTCGCTGTTCGCTAGCGAATTTGCAGTTCGCCGCTCGCTTGCGAACAGAATACAGCCTTCATGATCAATTTTAGGCGATAAAAACTTTAGCTCGACTTGCAGCGGAAATCAAAATCGCTTCGCGTTCACCATTTTTTGATGGCTAGCGAACAGCGAACAGTGAATGCGAACGAAGTGGAAATGGGCCTTAAAGGCCGCCGGGATTGAAATTTTTTCTAACTTCATGCTATTAAGTGTTTGATCCTAAAATCGAATAAAGCATCTAAGACTTATTCTACGAATTTTGTATCGAAAACTCTATATCTCCAATTTTGGAAAATTTCATACCATATCGCACCCTTTGGTCGAAACGGGCCATTCGAATTTACTGACAAGCACTCACTTGTCTTTTCGTGGAACATTATGTTGATTCTTCTCACTTTATTTCAAGATTATAAATGAAAGGGACACATCAAGCAATGTTTACAATGATCGCCTGATTGACTGGAATAATTACAATACTTTTTTGCAAGGATTCATATGCAGGTAATATCATAAAAGTCAATAAAATATTAAAAAGCAGACACTTTGCGACAATCAGTGATCGACGTCATCTTAAGCAGCCAAGCAGCAACCTCGTCTCCAGGCCTGAAATCGAATTGCCTCTAATACCAACCGTCAAATCGATTTGGATTTCGAAATTGGGCAGCAGAGTTTCACATACAGGCCTATTCACCCTGGGGACGAGGTTGGCCAAGCAGCCCAACTTGAAGGCTAGTGTGGTCCATTATAATAGGCCTATTTGCTTGTTCGCCTGAAATACCGTGCGGAAAGCTGGCCTGCTCAAAAATCTCAGAGACAGACAGGCCCAATTACGCTCGACGGTATGATGAGAGACAATTCTCAATGGCGTCCTATGGGATATCATCAGTACGGTGGAGGATATTAATTACAGAGGAGGGGTATAATCAGTAGAGTGGAGTGGAGGGATATCATCAGCACAGTGGAGGATACTCAGTACTGTGGAGAGATATCATCAGTACAGTACAGTCAGTACTGAAAACCCTCCACCGTACGATATCCCTCAACTGTAAAGATGATATCCCCCCACTGTACCGAATATCCTCCACTGTACCGAACATACATTACCCGGGGAGAGTTTCACGCAGTTTTTCGTAAACTTCTCGGGTGATCAAAGCTCAACTTGCTTCGTGCTTTAGTTCCTTCTTTTTAATGTTCCGAAATTTCGCTGATATGAAAAATTCCGTCTGTTCAATAGGTGTGCAGAGAAGTCGTTCAAGAAAGGATACAAGATGATTGGTATACAGTACTGGGGTGAGTATACGGCTATGTAAATGCAATAGTGTGAAATCGTTACATGGGATGAAAACGATCGCCGTGTACACAGGAATGGAACCATTACGTAAGGGGTTTCATTGCTGCTGGAATGTGAAATAATCATTTCATTTGATCATAAGCTTCGAAAAGGGGGTTGTGCAAAAGATTGCGACCCTTATACAGACCCTATACATAGGGCATGTACTTCTTAACCTCTAAATCCTTCAGAATTTTGAAAACAGAATGCTTCCAAAACAGAATCCACGATTTTCAAGAAACACGAATTTTGGAAATCTGAATCGTCCCCAGGCCCATGCCCATTCGTTGAATGTATCCTGGCAACTGGTGAATGTCTCCTTCGAACATCAAACCGAGAATCTCTCGAAACTGTCGGAAACCTTCTGCTTTTGATGACAGAAGGTTTTGGAGAGCTCCAAAACCTACCGTTTTCAGAAGAATGGCTTCGAAAAACACACATTTCGAAAGAAGAGGCTATCGAAAAAAGAATTATCCCGTACACCCTTTATTTCGTCCAGAATAATCCCTTATCCCTGTGGTTTTTTCTGAAAATATCTCATACCTCTAATATTCTAATGGAGCCTCTATAGTATTTACTGTGACATGTACGTCAGGTTGGCAAAAACTAAAGACCCACACACAAAATCCAAGTTCGTTCTTCTTTTGTCATCGCAGGCGAATGCTACTCGGGACCAGAAGCACACATCAACTACAACAAACACGGTACATCAGTTCAGTGCAAAAATGGCAAATTTGAATATTGCGAAAAAAATCATACGGTATGCACAGGGACAGATTCAACTAACTTTATATACAGGATCGCACCAACAGGTGAGCATAACTAAATATCGTATGCTCCAGGGTTTAAGTATGATAATCAAGAGTTTGAACCCCTATTATGCGCGCTCTGTAATCATGCGGCAGTGTGATCGCATACGGTGACGGGGACTAGTCACTTTGCAGAGTCAAGGCTTGGCTGAACTAGGAGACATGTCGTGAGCGACATTCATGTCCCCTCGGTGTCTCCCAGTTTAGCCACCTCGGAAACTTTGAAGCGCGCGAAAAAATTTGTAGCAAGAGACACGCTAATGTTTCTGGGAGAAACATTTCTTGTCTCCGCGACATGCAAATGACTCGTGGGTCCTGTTGCTCGCTTGTCATTCGCATGTTTAGCCACCCTGGGAGACACGATTAATACAGTGTCGCGTGCGACAAGTCTCCTAGTTTAGTCATAGCTTAACCCTTCAAAGCATTAATTGTCTGTTCCATTCTTCTAGAGTGTGACGTTAGCTATGAGCCCGTAGGCTGCTATAAAGATGGCCAAAATATTCCACGTCCTTTGCCAGAATATGTAATGAATGAAAGAGATTACAGTATATCAAACTGGAATGGCATTTTGATTGACTGGAAAAACTGGGACACGTATGCGCCAAAGATGATCTGCCGATGCGCCGAAAAGGCTAAGACTGCTGGATATAGTACATTCGGAGTACAATTTTACGGTAAATATAACTTCTGCATATATGCCCTGGCATATTTGGTGATACAAAAGTAAATTAAAAGGATGGGTTTATGAACGGTTAGGAAAGCAGCGTAAGAAGAGTGAAAAAGGTTAATGAACAATGAAAGGCTTTCTTTTCTCCTAAGAATAGGATATGAGCAAATCGGTAAATTAACTGTGTGGGTGGTGTGGGCTTATCTACGGGTGGGTTGAAGTGGTTAAATCTGCGGGTAGCCATAAAATTGCTGCTTGCTTGCTACGCAGGCTCCGAAAAGGAACAGGATGGTTTTGGCTCTATATTCTCAATTAGACGTCTATTCCCCCCTACCAAGGGTAAATTTCCCCTAAATAAAGCCATCTGAATGTAGAAGGAAAATGAAACTTCCCAATGATAAGAAGCCAACAATTTGCGACCTGCCACACCCAGTGACGTAATAATTGTACTCTCCTTTCTCCGCTGTGGAGGAGCACAAACTCGGAGAAAGCATGGAAAAAGCCACGACATCCAATATTCAATCTTTCTCTTAATCTTAGGTGAATGTTGGTCTGGCAGTGAAAACAAAATAAATTTCGCAAAGGATGGAGAGGCAACTACCTGCGTTGCTGAAAAGTATGAAGATTGCCCCTTCAACTCCTACCACTGCGTTGGCAAGGAATTTACTAACAGAGTGTACAAGCTCAATTAGGGTGAGTAGACTTCGATGAATGTTAAGTCTATATATATATATATATATATATATTATAATTCTACATGATAGGGCAGTGTCTCTTAAGGTTTGGGGGAGTGAGTGGCCAAGCTTCCCAGTCAGTCCTCGTTACACACCTGAAATTAAGCTTGGTCGTTTGAGGTCAGCATCTGTATGGGTGACTTTCCAGATGGAAGACTAAAAAACTCACTCTGCAGTCCTTCGGAAGGGACGTTAAACTAGGAGTTCCTTCCTGGATGCGGCTTGCATAGTAGGCCTCAATTAGCTGAAGAAGCTAGCAACAACAGCTTTCTCAAAATCAAGTAGCAACAACAACAACAACCACAGCTCTACAACAACAACAACAACAACAACAACAACAACAGCTCTACAACAATAACAACAACAACAAGGGTTAGAAATCCTGTTCTCATTGAAATCTTGTTGTTAGTTTGGCATCATAATTTTACCTTATCTTTACCGTTTAATGACAAATGCTGATGTTTTTCATTTCGCATTTTATTTTAGATTCCCAAAGACATAAAAGACCCGAAGAAACACTATCTTAAAACTGTATGATATGATTTACAAAATCAGGTTAAATAATGAAATATATTGTTAATGTCATGTTAGAATGTGAACCAGTAATGAATATTTTGTTCTAAACATAACTCATTGTCTCTCTTCTTGTCTTCTTTTACTCGGTGAAGACTCTCGCGTCCACGGGTCGGGTTTTTTGTCTTATTTAGGAGCCAATTACATGAAGAACGGCTGGTCCGGTTTACCAGATTCCGTTTTCTGCCTACCGGGCTAGCCCGGCAAAGCGGACTGAAACTTCTAAATTTTTCTAATGTACCTTATATTTTTGCAACCAGGCTGGCCCGGCAAAGCGGGCTGAGAACTAAACAGGATACTCTTTTCAAGGCTGACTTTTAAATGAGTAAACGGCCGAAAATTCAAAGTAGCAACCTCAAAATGCTCTTAAGTCAAGAGAGTAAAAAAGCAGGCGAGCCAGCAACAATCAAATTCAACAAATATTTTGTTCGGTTTAATTCAAGTACTGTACGAAAACAAACAAAATAAGCGGTGGGATACAAAATTTTACCAAAGTGCACATGGTGTCGAAAGAATATGAAGTCGAAAACGTTTTGTTATTGTGAGATTTAAGCAAGTTCAATCAAAACTGTAGCAAAAGGGTTTGCATTCTCTGCGTAATCGTTTATAAATGACAGCCTGGCTTACCGAGCTAGCCCGGTTACCCGGGCCAGCCGCTTCATGTAATCAGTCTATTAAGCTAACTCCGGACTCAAAGGCATTTTCAAATGCTTGGCGGTAGGAAAAAATTCATATCGCTAAGTTACTGCTCGCCGCATTTTGATTCTGGTCAGCTTCGCCAACACAACAAGCTAACAGGACAAGCTTTTTGTCTGATACTCCTCAAAGTAAAACTTCAGAAAAATACCGAAACAATTTACCAAGGCGGAGCCAGAATTTATACCCAGGTGCGGATCAAAATCACGAATCAGAAAAATGAAGCTAGATTGGCATTGTGTTTTAAGCACAATCAACTCGCGAAATACAGCGGGATGACCATTTCAAACTAACTGAATAGTCCAAGTGAGAAAAGAACTCTTTCTGTCCACACAGAACCGGCCTTATGGTTTTGCTGAGGACAGTTTTGAAAATGCCGAGAAGTGAAAGAGCAGTTAAATGTTGTCTCAAGAGTAATGCCCGTGATTGTAGGCCAAACTTCTGGAAGCCTCTTAGAATTCCTCACCGTGAAATTTTCCAATGCTAAACCAGGGAAGGTGAAATGGTGCATTTAAAGCCAGTCGTTTTGATTTCAGTAATGCGTTAACTAATCGGGACCTCGACACTGGCTGTGACGCTACCGTAGCTGGGACCCGACCTTGCTAAGCTTCTGACCCCACAAGCCGGTTGATAAGGCCACGACGTAGCAGTACCTCCAAATCGAATTGATAAATGAGGCTTGATCGCCTAAAAGGGTTAGTGGCAGCCGAGAAACAAAGCTTGCACCGCGAAAGCTGAAAAACTAATTTCAACGAAGCACTTGATTTCAAGTCTTTAAGCCTTGTAATAATACAAAATCCACAAATAATCCAAGGGAAATTACGATTCATAACAATACGTGGGAGAAAATTTCACACCAACGCTTATTTGGCAAGGAAAACAAAATAAAATTGATTTGAAAATGAACTTAGCCTAGGCCATATGACAAACACTGAATTGCTTGCAGGAGTTTTCGCTTCAGTTCTTTCTTAGTTGAATATAACGGAATGCTAAGACGCTGGCCACACGTGCTGACGACTGGCAGTGGTGAATTGTTCTTACTGATCACGTCAACTGTTACCATAAGTTCTTCTGCAAAAGAGACAGGGCTTATTATTGTTCTACCATTAAGCCACACTTTTGCTTGAAATGGCAACCGGGCATGATAAAAAATTGTCGCCGCGACAGCAAAAGCTAACAGTCGCACGTGTAGGGATAAATTTCCGAACAAAATGCTCTTCGACTTGAGGAAACACGTTCGCAGAACATTTATTTGGTTGAACCTTCCGCGACATGTTTTGGCTTATCGCCTATAATGTCACAGCATTTCGCAGGTTTTTTATTGGAGACGCAAAACATCGCATTGATTTCGCGCGTTTCTTTGGAACCTATAACAATGATTTTTACTGTAATTGAAGAGCAAATGAAATTTGAGAAATCTCACCATTATTTCCAACTTTGTTATCGAAGGCAGGAAGAACAGCCGAACCAGTAGCAAAATATAATAACTGGCGTCGTTGTGTTGAGCTCATTTCTGCTACAATACTCCAAAACCATCTAAAAAGTTCAATAAAAGTTAAGATCATGAAAAAACAAAACATAGCATGAATATATTAAAAGAGAGGATTTCCTTTTACAAGAAACAAGGTGCAGGGGCCAGCACATAAGGATCTCCACTGACTAGTACCAATTAAGCTAGAGACCTTTCTCGAATAAGACTTTGGCTGGTATGTCAACGTGAGTTTCTAATCCGGGATCCGGGTTCATGCAAAAGTAGAGGCCGTTTCGATATGAAAAAATGCATGCAAGAATTCATCGTTTGACAAATGAAATCATTTAGGGAAATGTCTTTTAAGACAAAATAGACTTGTCTCACTAAATACTATAATTACTGACGAGATGGTGAATCCTTTTTAAATGTATGAGTACTGGGACAATGTCTCAATGAAATGCAACAGCCACAGCCGTTACCGTAAATCCTCGAGAAATCTCTCGGGGGATTTTTGTCAATAATGAATTCGGCGGAGGACTTATTTCGAGGGGAAGGCTTATTTGAAGGGGAGGGCTCATTAAGAAGTTCAGTAATTCAAGTGTGTTTTCGGTAGAACAGCAGAGGGAATAAAGATAACTTATCTGTATGGCATAATCAATAATCGACTGCTTGCCAACTGCCGACAGCTGATTATTGGTGGAGTTGATAGTACAACTTGCCAGCACTAGCTTTTCATTGTTCTTTAATTAACAGGTGCATTAGAAAAAAAAATCCATAAGGCCTTCGAATAGTTCTCAATGAGGACTTATCCGAGGGGGGGTTGCAAAAATGAATTCTTGGGTGGGGGGTCTTATTCAAAGGTTGGGGCCGTTGGGGCTTATTCGAGTATTTACAGTATGACAGCAGCAAAGGCAGCGCCAAAATTAGGCACATAGGCTTCGAAGGCAACCAATGTATTTCTAAAGTGTGCTAGAGTTCATAATAAAATTAATAAAATGAATTAGATATTTAACGGAATGATCTTACCCTTTGAATATTGCAAGTGTCTCTTTGGAACAGACTCTCGAATTATTAAATCGAATCATCGATTTTAATCTTGAGATATCGATTTCTTCTGCTCCTCCAGACAGAAGTAGTTGAAGATCCTACAAAAGCGAAAGCAGGAAATCAACAGTTGGCTACCCCCGGTATTTCGTCACGAATACTACTTAAACCAATTCAGGTTCCCTTGTCTTTTTCTATTTCTAAGAGTTAGTAAACGGGGAACAGTGATGATTGGTGAGAAATAACGTATCTTGCTGCCAACAAATAGCCAGACTCTGATTTTGCAACGGATATCAGTGAGCCAAAATACCAAATACAACTTGACGTTTTGACGATAAATACTGTTTTATACCACTGTGCAAGGTTGGAATCAAGCACAGAAATGCAGTTATAGAAATGCAGTTATATGAGTTGCTTTATGTGAGCCTTGCCTGAAAGTATAACGAGTTTCTCTTTCCGATACTTTGTTTTCTTTTCTTAGGCCAATCTGTTAGTTGTCCCGCAGCAGCGGCGAAGCCGAACCTTTTGACTGGGAGAGAAATGTTAAGATCCGGTTTACACGGAAGCTGATCCGTTTGGATCCGTTTCGAAAAAGATTACAATAGACTTTTCGTTAATACACGGGTACGCATTGATCCGTTCCTTTTGGGAACGGGATCGTACATTTTCAGCTACGCTAGATAAGCGGATCCATTTGGATCCGTTCCCGATCCGGTCCCGTGAAAACAAATTAAATTGTATCCATATATACACGAAGGGTACGGATCTTTTGGATCCGTATCTTTTTCGCTCGTGGGTCTAAATCTCCAAGTGACGATGAAAGTGTGGTAACGAGACACATTGAGACACGTATCACATGAGTCGCACCTATTCAAAGAGCTTATGATCAACTTAACCGACCATTATTTGATAATGTAGGACGCTACGCCCCAGCAAAGTTCATTCCTGTTCCTTAAAATGAAATTTTCTTCGAGTCGAGTGAGAAATGAGTTAACACTTAAAGACAGGAAATAAGAAACAGTAAGTTCCAATTCAGGCCTAATTGTAAGCTGTGTTAAAACAACACTCCCAATGAAAGAAGGCTGGAGCAAATATTCAATTGGAACGATAACCTTAGGTAGTGTAGCTCTAAATTGGGCGTCGTACGAGTGAGAAGGTCAAGTTTATTCATGGTAGGCAACTAATGGTAATAAAATGACATTATACTGATAAAGCCTAAAGATTACAGCCAGAACAGCCTGCTAAGAATCTAAATGATGGATCTTATATATATACCTCAGGCATAAGCGGCTCGAGTAACTGTTTCGGAATCATCTGGTGCAGTCCACTTTGCAGTGCTTGCAATTCCATTCTTACAGAGTCAACCATTAGATAGTTTGCATGGAGTCTAAAAGAAAAAAAAGGGTGTGATATTACTACAAGGTCTCAAAGAATTTAGTTGAATTACCACCACCTTTATATTTTGAAATGCACAACAAAATAAAATCTTCTAGGAATTCTAAGACAAACCAAGAAGTAAAAAAAATTCATACAACCTAATCCCTACCTGACGTATTCCAGCGCACGGTCTCGTGTAACTTTTATTTTCGAGCCTCCAGGAATCAGCTCATGAACATGACCATCCAAAACTGCCTGTTAGGGAAATTGAGGAAACAATGGAGCAAACTGAAACTCTTGAAAAAACATCTGCAACTCAGCACAAAAGAGAATGTTCCCATTTCAAGCTGTCAACAATGATCTTGTTTTAATTAACTGACGAAAATCATCTTCAATACCTGCCGAAAATGTTGGAACGCCTGTGCAACAATTTTATTTCATTGCCTGTTATAGTTTCACCCCGTCCCCCCTGGAGCAATGATGTTAATCACTAAAAATGTTCAGCTTCTTCCGACCTCGCACGACTTACGAGAATTATGTGGTATCAACATTGTTCAAGGGGGGAGGAGTGACTTTTCTCGTGAATATACTAGACTGTCAGTGATTGATACGAAAAATCTGGGGCGTTCCAACTACTTTTGGCAGCCACTGTTGATTTGACAGCTTACTTACAAGCTTATGACTGATCCTGAGGGGGGCTGATAGGAGAGGAGTCAGCCTCGTCCCTAGGCCCCAAATCGAATTTCCTCGAATCTCAACCGTCAAATCGATTTTGGCCCTGGTACCAGCCACAAAATCTGCCAAAATACTGGCAATTTTGGCCTAGGCATAAAAACAAGATGTAGATTCCGAAAGCAGATGTTCTTAGAAAGAGTTTCATTGATAACTGTCAGGCAAGATACAATATCTCATGTCGCATGATTTTTTGGATTTTTCACGTTTTTCACATAGTTTTCGGCCTATTTTGGTGTGAAATTTTAAGAAACTGTGACGTCACTTGAAATTTCTATTGTTTGAACAGCCAATCAAATTAAGAATAGACAAGGCCGATACCAGGGTCGAATATTGACAACGGAGTTTCACGTAGAGGCCTATTCACCCTGGGGACGAGGTTGGAAAGGAGTGGCTCGTTAGAGATAATACGATACTCTACACAAAAAGGCTATCTGATGATTCAGTTCAGATATCGACAAAGTAACAGACAACCCCAACCTCATTCTCAAAGCACATTCTAACTGAATGAACTAACAGTGAACTCAAGGAATTAATGATACCTCGAAATTGCAGCAATACGTGTCTTGGAACTCCTCTTCAGTAATTCCTGGGCATTGTGCATCTAGGATCATCTGTGAGAAACTGTTGAACAGTCTTGAATTAAGGGACCATGTCCATTGAGTGTCTAATTTTTAGACGCCTATTAGACACCATAAAAATTCGACCTTCATTTTAGCTCCTCGTCTAATTAGACCAATATACATATAATTTAGACGATTATTAGACGCGCATTAGACCAATTTTTTGTCGCATTTCATCCAGATTAGAAGTAGACAGCGTAAGCACAAAGGGTTAATCTTTGGGAGAAATTCTTTGACACTTAAGAAACTCCATTTCAACCTGTTTTGTAATGATAACATGCGGCAAGAACAATAGATCTTTTGTTACAACAAACATATAAAACACCCCCTAAGTGCCCTACAGGGATTTAGGTTTGCAAGTTTGCTTCTTTGACAAATGGGGATATTCACCGCAATGGTCTAAAAACGTCTAACTGCGTCTAATTTCGTCTAACTCTCACAGGTCTTAAATGCGTCAAATTATTTTAGACGCTGCTCGAATTTTGCCGTGCGTCTAATTAGACTTGCTGATTGTCTAATTAGACGAAAAAACGTCTAAAATATGAGACTCTTTAGACACCCAATGGACACGGTCCCTTTGTGTAGCAAATATTTCAGCGTAGGCCTTGTAAAGACGATTGGAATAGTTTGGTTAAACCACAAGGCTAGACCAATGAATCGACCAATGCCTTCAAAAATAGATTGCCAGTGCTGGAAAAACTGCAAAAAATTTTGAAGTCTTAAAAACTGAAGATAAAAAGCGAACAATAGATACAATTAGGAAAATTGTGAGTCAAAAGTAGAGTACCCTGGGTGCCAGACTCTCGAAGACTCTCGAAGAGAAGGCAGGAAGATCAGCCGACCCAGTAGTTCTGTTTGAGAGTCTGGCAGAAACAGAGATTCCCTGAGTCGTCGTTATTGCTAATGAATTGAATGCCTGGACGCTCAAACTGAAGCCAACAACAACAACAACATCAATTCAATTCAATGTGAGCGAAAGTTAGGGACTTGGGACAAGTCTAAGTCTGGCAGTAATCGAAAGACGTACCGGATAATAGAAGTCCGGATAAACGAGGGTCAGATAATCGAATAACTAATGTACAGTGCAACGTCCGGTGGAGTCATACATCCCGGTTTAATTCAATAAAAATAACTAAATTTAAACATACCGTTGTCTGAGCTTGTTCGTCCATCAATAAGACCGTTCCCGAAGCAGTTGTTGGAGTAACAGGTGCAAACACATTTGCTTGTTCAGGAAGTTGACCAGGCTGACAGAAAAAGCTCTTTTGCCAATTCCCAACCTGAAAACGAATTGAATACTTGAATTCAGGGCATCAGCCAACCTAGTTATTTGTTTTAGATTTTATAGCCCCATGGTTAATTTCTTCGTAGCAGCGAAAACTCCTAGTTTTCTTTTTCCATTTTCTTAGTGCTAATATCTTTCCCATGAAAATAAAAGGTCTTGGCATTGTACTTAAATCACATAAAACGTCGTTACCCTGACTTTCTGTGCTTTCAGAGCATTTGCGAATCCCGTAAAGAATCCTCGATTAACTCCTGGTCCAGTTCCTTCTTCACCTTCGAATCGAACATTCAAATTGCCGAATGGGTGATTATCCATTTGCTGTAGGGAAAATACAAATACGAGAGTCAATATATCATATCAATCTATCATTAAAGCTTTATTGAACCACCTCTCTATAAAGTTCTCTGTAAAGTCAAGCTCCCTCTAAAAAGCAACCACTGTATTAAGTTCCATCTCTATTAAGCCCCCTCTAAAATCCACCACTCTAATAAGCTCCACTCTTTTAAGCCCCACTAAAGTCAAGCCAAATTCTAAAGAGTCATCACTCCATCAAATCCCTCTCTCTATAAACCTGTAAAGCCCCCACTCTATAAAACCACCTCTATATTAAGATCCTCCTCTACCAAGTTCCCTTCTCTATACCTTTATAAAGCCTCTTTTTCTTTTAAACCAACTCAACATTAAGTTCTCTATCTACAAAGTCGCCTTTTTATTAAGCTCTGTTCATATTAAGCCAGTCTTTATGAAGCCCTCCTTTGAAATCAAAGATTCCAGATAGATAGTATCTCATCTCTATCAAGCCCGTGTTGATAGTATTAAGTTACTTACATGTGCTGATATACAGGTTTCATGGTACTAAGGTACCAATTGGTACTGACATGGTAATATTTTCCGAAGGTATACACCTTGCAGAAAGTTGACTGTTACTAACAAATTGATGAAAATCTTCTTGGTTAAGCATTTACTACTTTACCGAAATCAATATCTTTAGGCCATCCTTGACAAAGTTAGATCTCTTGATGCTTATAGACAGCGGTCGATTTTCCCTTCCTTGTGAGCTGCCAGTCGATCCTTCTTCTCTCGTGGCTGCAAGGGATCTCTGAAATCTGCAGAGAAAAATATCGACACGCTTAAAGCTAACAACACACAACACCTAAAATAGGGTATTACAACATCCAATGCAACAATAACATTCAACAACAGCAGCAACAAAATTCAGAATACTTTAGAGCAAACAACATAAAGCATTGCCTCATTGAAAATGTCTATTGGCCCATTGGTACTCGATCCTTACCTTGATATTCTTCCGGCAGATCCGGCATGCTCTGCTAAGAAGCATTCTCTCTCCATACCAGGTGCTTCAGCCAAGAAGAGTTTAGCAAATGCAGATATTGTAAGATGCCAATCTGATTTCAGTTGTTCTCTGGATTAAAGAAAAAAATAATGGTAACAATAGACTTGTTACAAGGTCCTAGTTATCGCAAATACCATCTTTGGTTATTGGTCTAGATTTTATGAGTGGAACTGAAACTCGTGTAATACGTCTATGGTAATACTCTCTTAGCTCTAAAGATACCATTGAGTACGTCGACGATGTGAAACGTTTTGCTCACCTTTGTGTATTAACATTTCCATAAGTTTTTTCGCCTTCGGTTGAAGCACTTGATTTGAGCCAATTGTTGGGAGATCGTGCCTTATCCAGCACAACTTTGCATCTTTCTTTAAAAGACTCGGAATCGAATTCATCTTTTGAAATCGAGAAGAATTTTAAGACGGCGTCATCGACAGGGGATCCATTACGTGGTCTCATGTCTTCATCCGCAACTGCGCGGTTGTTATCTCTTTGGATTGTAAGGCTTTCCGGCCAGTTTTTCAGCAAATAGAAATGAGCATCAAGCACGAATGTAACGTGGCTATAGCTAAAATGTGATTGAAAAATTGATAAGTCATAGGCAGAAAGAAACGAACTGTATATATCTACGAATGGGATACAGAAAGCTAAGATAAAACTACATAAAAATATGTATGGCATGGTAGAAGGCTCAAACAAACACAAAGCCAAAACACAAAGCTGGACAGGAGGAGAGCCTTGGGCTGTACGACTTGGAAATTTACTCGACGATTCACAGGGCTCTTAGCCTGGTTTCATGAAGTGGTGGTGCCATGATTTCCAGAAGTGGTGGTGCCTGTGCTAAGACACAGCTGTACCAGTGCTGAGACAGTGCTGTTAAGTTTTAAGTTTTAATGGAAACACTTCCTAACGGTGGCTTTACCGTGGCTGGGTAGTTGCTCACTCACATAAAAAGTTGAATTTGGTTCAACTTTCCCGGCTCTTATGACGCTATCGCCACCAGAAGATTTTAATGGAGACATGCATGTCAGCCGTCAGCAACGTGTCTGTGACAACTGCCTTTGTTCCACTTGAGCACATGACTGTAACAAGCCAATCAAATGCGAGCAAACCACTGTCTCCGCACTGGTACAGCGGTGTCTCAGCACTGGCCCCGCCACTTAGGGCTATGTGGAAATTAAACGTTGCAACACTTTCTCAGCACTGGTATAGCCGTGTCTCAGCACTTGCCCAGCCACTCATGGCTATATGAAAACCAGGATTTTGTAACGAATAGGTATGGAAACGAAGCAAAGAGAATAATGTCCAGGGCAGAAAGCTATATGGTCCAGAGCCGCTGTATAGCTTTAGAAATGGTTATAGGTGAAGTTGAAATGGTGTTGTAGCCCCAGTCGCTAGGACCTTAGTAGTAGTTTAACTAATCGAGCCCTCGATCCTGACCGTGACGCTACCGTGGCTGCGCTCAAACCCTGACCATACTGAGCTTCTTACAGCACGAGTCAGCTGGATTACTCCACGCCACCACAGCACCTTCATCTCCACAGTCAAGAGCCCTTGCACAGCTCTAAAAAATCAAAACAACCATACCTCATTAAATCCAGTACTGGAAAAGCATTGTCTGATTCTTCGGTTCGTTTCTTTAAAAGATAAGTTAGGTATTCTTCTGGCTTCGAGACGTAAGACTGGGAAATATTCGGTGGCCTTCCAAAACTGCTGCTCTCCAAGCCACTTGACTCAGACATTAGAGATCTAGTAGTGTATCGCTGAAACATAATGGGAAACGTCTTTCAGATATATAAAAGAATGAAGCAACTACGCTCTGTCTTAATGATTAAAACAACAAAGAAAGATAAAAAGACACCAGATTCTGTGGGAATTTATTGAGACCCAGGGTTTTTATAAAATTATGATCAGAATTTTAACAGAAAAACGCAATTCACTTTACTCGAATTCATACAAATTCCACTTTTCGAAAGGGTTAATCATGATGATGACGCTTAAGGGAAGTATCTAAACTCAGATCAAAACATAACAGGCAAAAAAACAAATTTGCAACATATTAAGACAGGCGTCCTTTTACTTGTCCTGTTAGTTCCAGGGGTTTGTCTCACCAAAGATAATAAGCGTGAATATTGATGGGATCCCTATCCACAAGTGTATAACCAACTTAGTCGTCAAGGCTTCTAAGGTTCGATAATGCGTACTCAGAGTTTTCACTCTTGAAATGTATCATCATAGGGCGAAAGCTGCAAGTCCGAAACAGTTGCATAACTGGCTTACTGACCTGATTTTAAGAAATATAAATCGCTTTCTTACTAGACGAGCGTGGTTTTAGTTTTATTTACCTACTGGGAATAAATACAGACAGAAACATGGTCAGAAGAAGCTTACAAAGAGAGGAAGGTTTTGGTACCTCAATCTCTTTGACAGCGACCCCTATGTTTCTCTTTGTCGCACACGCATTAAAAAATTCCTCGCCTTCAAAGGGTTTGTGCCGTGCTCGTTTCCCCGACCCCCTGGTCCCTTGATCATTAGTGTACAAAAATCACCTATCTGCTTGGTCTAAACTCTTATTGTTTGAAAACGCGCATCATCAGGCCTGTTTAGACAGCGCAATATGGGCGCAGCGAATTAACTTAAAATCTATCTAGTGTCAATTTCATTCGCTCATAATGCGCTGTATAAACCAACCATTTTTGAGGCGACTTAAATTATTAAATGCGCTCATAATGCGCTGCTCCAAGCGAATTATAAGCGAATTATATCTTTTCATTTAATAAGCTCTGAATTAAATTCGCTGTCTGAATCCATCATGTAGTTTAAAGTGCTCTAACAGGGCATCATTCGTGATGTAAGCTAAATTTAATTCACCATCCCCATAATAGCTACGCTGTCTAAACTAGACCTTAGTATGAAATTGAAATAATCTCGCAAATAAAGAATCACCTGTGTGTCGAAATTAGATCCACTTCGTAGCTGATTTTCAATAGAATCAATAACATCGGTCATCCAATTCCAAGTATTTGTAGAAAGACTTTTGGCATATTTCTTCAGTTCCTCCTCCGCAGTTTTAGAGAATTTTATTGACGTACTAGCCTTTGGCGAATCACTTGATGCCTTCTGGGGAAATATGAAAATAATTTTAACAAAGTAAAACAGTTAAAACAGGGACCGATATAACTGAAGGGCATCACATGTCATCAAACACCAGAAGAAAAAGTGCTTGGACATGTTTTTCTTTTTTTCCTTAGTTTATTTTCTTAATAAAATTATTAGATGTTATATCTCCTTTTTATATCAAATCTATTCAAATTTCAAGTTTTTGCTTATTTCGGATGGCAGCATTTGGAAATTCAGAGCAACCCCTGGAGAAAAATGAGATATTGATACCACCCTTGCGACCTCCACTGACTTGGTAAATCAATGCTCGGTCCAAGCTATAGACATTCGAACCGATCACATTGTTATTCTTTGTCCACAAACACTAGGACGATGGGTCATGATCTCAGTAAAGCATCCCAATGAATAAAAAAACTATTTTCTGTTGCTCTTTCTGTGCTTTTTTGCCTTGTTCCTTTTAACATGTATTTATGACCTACTCTCAAAGCAAGAATTCCTTGGAGTTCAGGCACGCAGCTCTGGTGAGGTGTTTTTTCCTTTTTTATCCCAATGAATACTGCCTGGAAAAGTGATATAACTCCCCTAATAAGGGATGGGGGCCTCGACGTTTCATTGCTCTGAACCCTGTTACGATAGTTCAAAGTTATTCTAAGTACATCAATACCTTAGTATTATCCTCGTTGATAAGTTCAGTAGCAAGATCAACAGCCTCTTTCACAAGCCGACTGTACATCTGAGCGAGGTAGCAATTTCCAGCGTGTATCGAAGGCAGCATTGAGGGATCAGGAATGTTCTGTAACTGCAAACGGAATTTAGATAATTAGTCGTTAATAGCACAGTCATGCTTAAGTCGGATTCCTATACATAGCATAGTGTATACTAGTGTATACTCTATCACCTCAAAGTCAGAGCAGTAGAGATTCATGATCTTTTTTAATAGGCCAAACCCTACTGTAATACTGTAGCTGCCAAGACTTATCACTTTAGTTCCAAATTTGCTGCCACAACCAAAAGTTGCTGTTGCTGTTATTGCAACGAGGCAGCTCAGACTGTAGCAAAAAGCAGTTGTTGTTGGTCTAGATTCAAGGAGCGGAAACTAAAACTTTGGTTGTAAGTCTGCAGCAGATAACTGGAGGTAGTATTTACTCAAATCGTTTAACGGTATTAATGGTAAAGGCACAATGCAATCACCAGAATAGGAAAGTTCAACATTATAGGCTGACGCTACTTACATATTCAGGAAGCCCCCTGGATGTGTTAGTTTCCGATACTCTAATGTGTCCATTCAGAGTCCAAGCAAGGGGGGAATTCATTCCAAGATTATTCTCAATGCCAGTAGCCCAACTTCCCTCATTAGGACTCGAAGAGCTGCTTGCTGACTGGTTATCTGGTTCGTTATGAGAATGAGGCTGGTCTCTTCCTGTGAGCCTTGTTGGTCCTAGCCTTGTTGTAGCTTGGGGTACCCTTGTTTCGAGAGAAAAAGAAGACATTGTAAGCAAACAATCTCCAACAACAACATTATGCATTTGGATGTAGTGAAATACAATTATGTAGCCTTAATTATGGAACTTTGGGAATCAAGTGAATCAAGTCGTCACAGTCTCAGTCATTTTAGACAATGACTGATGAATGATGACGATGATAATGATTATGATGATTATGGTGATGACTATTATGAAGATTATGATGATGATGATGATGATGATGATGATGATGATGATGATGATGATGATGATGATGAAATGATGATGATGATGATGATGATGATGATGATTATAGATGATCCTTTGATATAGATGATCTCCATCATGGGCAATGATGATGATGATGACGAAGAGCTCACTGATGATGATGACGAAGATGATGATGATGGTGATCATCGAACATAATATGCATTTATTAGCTTCTATTTGCCTGAAGAAAGACTAGATAGCAATTTGTTAGAATGAAAATTGTACCTTGATGCAATAGTGATGTTTGTAGATCTGAGATTATGTACCATACGACGACTTGGTACATGCATTCCTGGCACTGTAAAAAAATAAGAAATACATAAGGCGTGAGAAAAGATCATTCAACGTCAGTTAACGTCGCTTCTTTACTGTAGAAAAGACTGTAGATCAATTAACGTCGCTTCTTCACTGTAGAAAAGACTGTAGATCATTAAACGTAATTTAACGTTGCTTCTTTACTGTAGAAAAGACTATGATCATTTTGCGCCATTTAACATCGCTTCTTTACTGCAGCAAAGACTGTAGATCATTTAACGTAATTTAACATCGCTTCTTCACTGTAGAAAAATACGGTAGATCATTTAACGTCATTTAACGTCACTTCTTTACTGTGGAAAAGACTGTTATATCATTTAACGTTATTTAACCACGCCCTTTTCCCAACCCGCGCATTCACCCTTGTACTGTTGGATGTCTAGTACGCCATTGCTTATATCGAGATGCCCAGGTGCAAAGGCATGACTCTTTATTTGGGCTGCAGTTATATATGGGCTAATAGAACATTTATCAACAACTTACTGGCTCCGAGAATCGAATGAGGACCAATAGCTCGTGTCGTCCTTCCTATTCCACATAAATCAGACATAATGCCTCTGGGCTGAGCTTTCGCGATTCCATTTCGCACAGGTTCAATGATCGCTTCTGCTGCTTTGAAGATTTCGATAACAGACAGCCAAGAGAACGAACGAAGACAAGACCTACAAAAAAGAAAACAAAATGACGAAGATCAACGGATAACTTCTCAATGCTCAGCTAAAGTTTCGCCCTAAAATCGAGTTTTTGTACGAAAGTCAGTTTCCTTTGTATACTTCAAGTAACAAACAACATTATAATATACAAAATAGAGACAAGATGATTAAATAATACAGTGTTATGAAAATTTTATGTGTGACGATTTATTTAAACTTCGAACACACTTAAACTTAAACTTCTTGAAATTGAACTTAAATTTTCATGGTATCTATAAAGGTACGAATAGAATATCACTTGTCTATCTACCCACGTGTACTTACAATGCCTGCCAAAACTCTTGGAACACTTGCACTATTCTTACTTCGTTGGTAGCAGAAAAAATCCCTCCCCCTCAAACAATGTTGATTTTCTGTGGTTCGGAATATCCCACGAGAACCCGCACGGCTTCTTATGAAAGCTCAGACTATACTTGAGGAGAGAGGGTTGATTTTCTGTACTTCCCAGAAAAAAATTAAGGAGGAGTCGTATTTTTTTGAAAACTACGGGGGTGATCAAAGGACTTTTGGCAGGCATTGTTGACAGGCAAGTTATAGAATAGTTCATTTTCAATAAGTTCACCGTAAAAAGTTCTGTTAAGCTTATGGGGGCTTATTTAATTCTGAAAGTATTTAGGGGGGCTAATAAGGTATGAGGGAGCTGGAATATATTCTACTTTTTTTCAGTCAAGACAGCCGCAACAGACATTACAAAATGAACCAAAAAAGGAAGTTTTAGCCTTAAATCACATGGAATTCATAGCAAGTAGCAGATATTTATGGATACCAAACACATCAAAAAATTTGCACTTAATTTTGCTACCTTTCTTCTGAACAGCTCAGTGGCCAGTTCAGTGGTAAGAGAAGGGGGGCTTATTTCAAACTTTTAATACAGAGGGGTTAATAGAGAGGAGAGCTTAAAAAAGAAAGGGGCCTCAATAAGGCTTCTACGGTAATTCGTACTTACTTGATTGACTTTAATATACGATCGTCCTTATTATCTTCTCTTTGTTTGGCAAATCTTCCAATTTCAGCTCTCAGGCTGCTATCAATACCGTTACTCTTGCTTAAACACAAGCTCAAACGTCGAATAACTGAACTAAGGAATCTTCTGCTGACGAGCAAACTGAGTCTATCGACAGGATAGTTAGCAATGATTTCACTGCACGATGACGGCAAAGGATTCGAAAACATCTCAGTAATTTCCTCGAATGATAATCCAGTTGGGAATTCACGAGAGATTGATTTCAAGAAGTTATCTAAAACAACTGGAAACGGGTTTGAAACGAGACAAGACACGAATAGATCGAGTTTCTCGGCAGATAGAATATTTATTATCGTTGCTCTGAAAATCTCCGAAAGACACGCCCAGAATACTAGCCGCAATAGACCACCAATTACTCGATAACTCTGCCAAGGTGAAATTAAATCTTTGCAAAACTGGTATAGATATACTCTTCATCTTATCAACACAACAACATGTATTTCTTTGAGTTGCCTTGTCAGAGACGAGCTCGTCCTTGTCCAACCTGCTAGGCTGTTCAACAGTTGAACCAAATCTCTCTGATACAGAACGCATTTCGACGAATTCTCGATCCGCAATGATCACTTCTTCTTGCGCCGTAAGACCTATTAGATGCGTACGGCTACAGAGGTCGATTCAAAAGACTTAAGGCCCATTTCCACTTCGTTCGCATTCGCTGTTGAGGGCTGCTCCTAGCGAATTTGCAAAGTTCGCCGCTCGCTTGCGAAGCTCGGTTTGTAAAGAATACTTCGTTCGCAGCCTTCGTGAATACAGCCTTCAATTTTAGGCGATAAACAAAGTAAAACTTTTCGAAATCTTGAGCTTGACTTGCAGCGGAAATCAAAATCGCTTCGCGTTCGCCTTTTTTGATGGCTAGCGAACAGCGAACAGCGAATGCGAACGAAGTGGAAATGGGCCTTAAACGTAATATGTTCAAATTTTCAACTTGATTCAATGCAGGGCATCTATCACTCTGTGTTGCAGTAGCTGTATCTTTTTCTTGGTTTAGAACAGATATTCCTCCTTGATTAACTTCACTGTAAAAAGAAATGGCAATTATCATCTATAAGATACTTAGAAGTCATTGCATTGTCAACGGCCCAAACAAAACTCCTTCAGATTGCTAATAGTCTGAAGCAAAACCATGACGGAAAAGAAAGCCACCCAACTTCCCTGTTGGGTTTTGCTGCATGCCACTGGTGTCTTGTTGCAACCGAAAATCACGTATGCACAACAGAGGTATGGAGTGTTTCTATTGAGGTCTTATCGAATGCTCTAAAAACAGTGATGATTGTTTCCGATAAATGGCAGAGCGAGGTCGTTATTTATCGTACTAGGCGTTTGAATTGCCGGTTCCGTGGTGACAGAAAGAATTCGTTTTCTCACTTGGACTCTTCAATCAATTTCTATTGGTCACCTCGCTGTACCCCACAAGCTGACTGGTTTTTAAAACACAATACAAATTCAGATTTACCATTCTGATTGGTGCAGTTTGATCCGCACCTTGCTATAAATTCTGCGTTAGTCAATGCTTGGGGTCTGTTTATTACGTTTATACTGTGCGGAGTGTCAGACGAAAAAAGCTTTTAAATCCAAATATGTTTCGCTATTTCTCGCAATGTTGAAGTATCGTACAACTGACATGCAATTCTGATAAAATAAGAAAATGAGGAAAACAACTCAAACAACTGACCTGTCTCTTTGCTTTGAAGCAGAGACATCGTCCTGTTCGTTTACAGATGCAACACTTTCTTCTGTGCTTTTCGAAACATCGGCGAGAGGAACCACATTGCCCACTTGGTTCAAAGAGGCTACTCTCTCTGTGTGATGAGTTAGCTTGGTATGTTCCTGGTTAGGAGTACCTATTCTGCCGCTTAGAGACAGAACAGCATTGTCTAATCGTTGGTTGACAGAGGCTTTGGGAATGTTCATAGCCTTTGACGCCATACTTGCAAAGCCAGCTCCTCCTGAGAGGTCTCTGCTCACTTGAATCCCAGCAGCAGTACCAAATCCTTGCTGAAAAACTTCTGGCATATTTAATAAATCGTCAGCTGAAACCATGCTTTTTGTGTACTGGTGATAGAGGCAGTTGTCTGAAGAGCAGGGTCGCCATTTGGATAAAGATTCAAACAATCCTTTGGGTGATAATCTTTCTGCGTTCTTTAGGTAATATGCTAATGCCGTTTCTTGCTGATGGTTCAGAAGAGCTGCAAACTGTAATGGAAACAGAGAAAAGTTAGGCCTGTTTCGTACGTCGTCCCGTGCCGCGCGGTACCGAGCAAATTTTGACTGATTTCGGGTGGTTTGGCGAGGCGCGACTCGCATGAAACCAATTTAACACTCGGTTCGACTGGTCGTACCATAGGGCAAAACCCTTTGTCCAGGTCGATCCAGAACAGTCGCGCCGCGGTGAAATTCAGCGGTTTTTCTTTCAAATGTAGTCCCAGAAGAAGTCCTTGTTGGGTGAAAAGGTCTTATCGGAAAATATTCACAATGCTTTTTGTGGGTACGGCGCGACTAGAAAAATGCATTATGAAGCAGAGGCGTACCCAGTCGGACCATAGTGGGCTTATATTTATGTAAGTTCGGCACGGCACAGCTCGACGTATGAAACAGGGCTTAGTTTATTGATAATAAAAAAATTCTTAACACTAATAAGGAGCGAGTCTAAGAGTACTATGAACTATGAACATTACTGTCTAAAGTGAGCAGTAGCTTTCAATTTCAAAGCACCAACTCTGACAAGAATTTGAAATTGATGGTTTTGCTTTGGTTGGAAGAAAAAAAATCTTTGGGCCTAAGGAACTACATAAAGGGTTTTATACCCTCGCTGGATATTTGACGGAGTTTGAAAATCTCTTCTTCCAGGACCAGCTCCTTTGGTTGAGATATAAAGAGACACTATTTTTTCATGTCATTTCTAATAAACTTGGTAGCACAAAAAAGGGTGTTGGTCACATTCATAGCCAAAATAAAACGCGTTGTCAGGAAAAACGTTTGGGGGTTTCACCCCCCCCAAACGTCTTTGGTCGAATGTTCCTTAAAATTAGGTATGGTTTCGCATGTTAGACTAAATGAAAAATTGCGAAGACGTTTCTTGTTCCTTATATGTGATCAGAATTCCACGTATTCAAAAATTGTCCGCACCGCTTTGCTGTAGTTGTTAGTGCTGTAGAGGCTTTGAATCTAATGCACTATAGTGGGTTTAACACATCAAAGGAAAAAATCCTAGTGATGTTACCTTTGGAGTTGATTGAAGCAATGTAGCCAACACTAGACAGCGGATTGCATCTTCGTCATTCTGCAAAATAGAATCACTGGATAAAGACCTATTTACTACTAAAAAATAAGCCGAGTACGTTATCAAGTCGCAATGATGATGAATAGGCTTAATTTAATTCGGCGTATGTTAAGCATTGAGGTCCAATAAAACTAGATATACTTTATTCCCTCTTTTCAAGCCTCAACTTCAAAACTCAGGATGAAAAATCTTTCTACAGTTTAATATGTCCGCTCTAGACCAAGAATAAGCATAGTGCTAGTCAGAGGGGTACATACAGGGTCAGTGTTAAGGTTAGTGGTAGAGTTATGGGTAGAGTTAGCGTTAGGGTTAGGGTTAGGGTTAGGGTTAGGGATTAGGGTTAGGGTTAGGGTTAGGGTTAGGGTTAGGGTTAGGGTTAGGGTTAGGGTTAGGGGTAGAGTTAGCGTTAGAGTTAGTCCGAGGGTTCAACACAGGGTTAGTGTTAAGGTAAAGCCGCGGTTTCAGGGCGACATTTTCGCTTGAATTGGCGACAGGACTGGATAAAAAACTGCTGCCGCGACAGTAAGAACTAAAAGTCGCACATGTAGCAAGGGGTAGATTTTCCAACAAAATGGGACTTAAAATGGTCTGCGACCTGAGGAAACAAGGTCGCAGAATACTGACTTGGTTTGAACTTGCAGCGCGTAGCTGTTTTCGCGCGTTTTCCTGGAAATTTTCTAGGACCGATTCTTCTTACTGCGCAAGCTCATTGTTACAGAGCTTCTGTCACAGCACTTTTGTCACAGCATGTGTGGCGTCACCAGAACAGGTGAAAATTGACGCGTGTAGCCGCGGCTTAAGGGCCATCGTCATCGCTTTGTTTGTCTTCTGTGGGGTAGTGTCCGTTTAACTTCATCTGAACAAAAAAAATCGAATATGAAGTAATCAAATATTTTAAAAATTCTCATTGCATTGAGTGATACCTGACTATAAGACTCCGTGTGGGTTTCTTTATCCTCAGTAAATTTGTCTTTGGTAGCCTTGCTGCTAGACTGTGAAAAACGAGATGGAGGTTCTGGTCTTGGACTGTGGTTAATTCCTCCACGTGATACTAGCATATTTGAAGCACGCATAGGACGTGGCAAGATGTGTCGTTGGTGGCGTATCCCTCGTGCTATATCAGCTCTGGTCAGGCTACCTCTAGGAAACATAAGATAAGTATTTTGCAGTGTGGGATGCAATGTGAGCCTAGTTAACGGGTAGCTCAGTTGTGTGGTAGTCTTTTCTGGCTCTTCTACTCCTCCGTCGATATCCTGGAATAAAAACACGAAGTTTAGAAGGGACCACAGGCGTTAGGCGTCCCCATTCCCGGGGGGATGGGGTACATTACTTATGTGGATTGTACATTACTCTTAATGTAGACCTATGCAGAAACAGTCCCTATAAGGTGAGTTAAAGTAAACTGAATATGTGAGTGATAAGACTTTCTAGGCCTTATTACTGCTTGAAATTGTGCTACGAATATCTTCAGCGCAATTTCAACACTTTTCTACAATTTTCGGTTTTTTTCTCAATTTCCCACCCTCTATTGTGGAGTTTTGGTTAAAATCATACCCATGTTTGGAGAATTCAATTGCCAAAAACCCACCCATATGGGCGACACATAACCGTACCCAAATTATACGAAGTACCTTTCCCGGGCCCCAATTTCAAGAGACAGAGGCATGCACCCGAAATATGCACCATGTCTTATGGTACAATGATGGAAATATTCGTGTTTCCCATGGCACGGATTGGCATTTCCCTGGAATGTTTTCATGTAATGCCCAAATATTAAAAGTAGATATGTAGCTTTTGTTAAAAACAGTAAGGTTACCTCTGCAAGGCGCACAGACAGTATGTATTTTGCAAAGCTCATTAGTCCAGTGTGAGGTCGCTCAGCCTCGCATACGAGAGAAAATTTATCCATTTCTGCCAATGCTTGGTACAGTTCGTCAATATTGCTGAACATGACCAAACCTGAAACACAGAATCAAGTCATTCAAATTTCGCTTTTTAAAATGCGACTTCAGAGCTTAAATAAAATAGTGAGTATTTCCTTTTATGCACACCTTGTTTGGCAGTAGCGCGCAATGCATCAGCTCGATTCATCACTTCAAGTGGATGACGAAGGGTTCGCATGAAGTGTGTGTTTCGCCGCGACATTTGCACTCTCGATGACGATTGTTGCGGTTTATTTTGTGCTTGCTGATTCTTGTTATTGCAATGATCTAAAATGATATACAAAAATTATCAAGTGAATAAGTTTGGATGCCTAGGTGCTACAATATAGAAGGCTTAGAATAATCAACTCTAAAGGAGACAGGTATACTAGTGATTGTATAGAGAGGTCGTTTGATACGCAACAAAAGAGTACCCTCTGGAACAACCTATTGTAACGGCCAAATTGGGCAGTTCAGGAAATTGACGCGCATGACATGTCCCCTCGATGTCTTCCAGGTAGCCATCCCAGAAACTTTGTAGCGCGACAACATTTGTAGCGAAAGACACGCAAATGTTTCTGGGAGACAACAGAAAATTTCTTGTCTCCGTGACACGGGGGAAATGTTGCTCGCTTGTCACTCGCATGTCAAGCCACCCTTGGGGACACACCAAATACAATATCGTGCGCGACATGTCTTCTAGTTTAGCAACAGAAGACTATGCAGAAAATTGTTTGTTGGCCTAAATCTAGGCCTTATTCGAAAATCGAAAAATTACATTTCTGTGGGACCAGATGGTTTAGAATGGGATAGTAAGTACTTCACTCTCAATGCCTTCTGGGTGTACTACTGTTATGTCATGCCATACTTACCGATATGGCATTAACATCCATTTCACGTGTTTCCTGTTAGAAGCCAATGTTTTTAAGGGGGGAAAACATTTCTTTAAAATCGTCCAAGCTCCTAGAAAAACTTTTTTCTTTTTGCTTGTTTCCTGCCCATATCTATAATATATCCTTTAAATTTCTCACCGTTTAGCTTTTCTCTCGCTGTTTTTATTTTCCATTTCTCGGTAGGAACAGGAATAAATGCCCTATAAACTGAGGCATATCGTTCTTTGAACAACTGCAATAGCATTCGAGGGCTGTAGTTGGAAGGAAGATTTGAGACGAGGAGACCATTTGTTGATATAAAGTTCGGGCTGAGCTCGGCTCTGCTGTTGAATATTAGATGGTGGATTGGTGTCATACCAGATACAGAACTTGGGCATATTGCCTCTTTAAATAAGTCATTATCTGTGGAAAAATTAAGTAGAATATAGAAATATACGAGTAAGCACGTTGTATTTGGGGATTAGACTTATCGCATAGGTCCCGCTCTTCACAAAGAGACACGGCAGCCATAGCAACAACTACAAACATTTACATATAAAAAAATTGAATTGGATGGCCTAATGCTCAGAATGAGAGTTACCAAGAAAGGTGGTCAAATAGCGACTTAGACTTGTCCAAATTCCCTTACTTTCGTTCACATTGAATTGAACTGATGTTATTGTTGTTCGCCTCATTCACGGAATTGTTCAATATGTTCGCTGAAAGTGGCAAAAATTTTCCACTGTGCACCCAGAAAATCGGTGCACCAATCATAGAGCAGTATTTTTCGAATCCACAATCTGATTGCTTAACTTCCTTTTCTCAACGGTGATGTATCGAACAGCAACAAACCAATCACTGCAGTGAAAACTTCGATTTAAGAATGGCCTTGCCAAGAACTTCGCATTGGCTATCTCAATTTGAATTCTGCCCAGGTTTTTAAAAGGAAGTTGATGAGACGTAGTTCTAAGCGGCCTGTCTATCTGATTGGCCTTAATAATCGTGTAATAAATCATTATTTGATAGTTCAGATTAGGCAGGGATTGAGCTGCTGATGTGACCCAGCGTCTCGGCGGCAAAGCAGACACAACCAATAGTGAGGCAGAGACGGTTGTTGTGTCCATCATTTCCACTTCAAACAGAAACAAAGCTTGACTGATTTTCATTTACGAAGTGAGTGACACTAACCTTCTGAAGACTTAGTCCATTCCAAAACAGCTTTCAAAATGCAGTAAGCAGCTTGAGAGTTCTTGGCTACCAGAGCAGCAGTAAATGGAGTACAACCAAGGGCATCGCGCTGCTTCAACTAAAATACAAAAATCCATTGTTACTGCATAACATAAGTAGAAGAAAGACAATCGGAATAAATGTGTCGTATGAAATACCGATTGTCTTGAGTTAGCCTCCAGGAGGCCAACTAGAGACGTTAAAATTGTACTCACAAGAATAACAGCATGCTGTCTGACTTTGTCACTTGACAGAATTCGCTCCAACATGTGAACTTCGTTGCCCACTGGTCCTCTGTCTTGGACTGTACAGATAAGATAATATAATAAACGATTTTCAACTAGTGGCACATCAGAAATGAACGTCAAGGTAATATGCATATGTGGACCAACATTTGTTGGCTCGAGTGGCCAAAAGAAACCAACATTCTTGAATGGAAAGTGAATTTTTTATCCTGACCAAACTTCAGCCAATATCATCCGGCACATTTGGGCATTATAGATAGAAATTTTGCCTACGTTTGCCCTGGGCTAGATTGGTGATAGATTGTAGAAAATCGAAGCGACTACTAAAGGACAGAACTACCAAGATATGGCTCCATATAACAATATGGTCAATCAAAGACTGAATTACCTGTTTGCTTTTCAAGCATTAGATTCGTAGCACAGAGATGAAGAATGTTTTGATTCCCACTTGATTTCTCGTACAGCAACTCCAGTTTGGACTCAGAATCTGAACCTGAATCTGGGATGTCTTCTTGGGATGTCTCAGAGGATGCACTTAGAATCGCATCGAATGTTTGATCGAACTTTTGTCTGTTTCCTCTGATGATCGACGGAACAAGATGGAGCTTCTTTGGAACTAAAACAAAAACAAAACGTTCATTTACTATAAATACACTTCATAAATTACCCACTTTGCAAGAGCAGCACCAACCATTGACATCAACAACGAATATTTACATAACAAAATTGAATTGAATGGCCTAAGTGGCAGTAAGGTCTTAGACTCCAGCATATCCCAGTCAGACAGGCTTATCACTCAGTCGAATGAATCGTTAGCTGCAACACTACAGCGTCACATGCAATTCACATACGATACGACTCGTTAGCTTCATCACGATAGCGTTCAGAAGATTCAATTCAACTGTGATAAGTCTAGGTCTGGGTCTGGATTAGCCATTATCAGCCAACTGCTGGACAAAGGTCTCAGTATGCCTGGACCCAGCATTGCTGGTTTAAAGTCGTATATCTTGTGTCCTTGGCCCAAAGTCTCTCCTCCCCATTTTTGAGGTCATTAAAATAGATTTATGGGGGTGTCCCTCTCGTTCTTGCGTTTCTCTCGGTGTCCAAACTGTAGATCGTATCACCAATCTTTGTGAGAACATGCACTTCGAGAAGTACAACGATCTAAGTCTGGGTCCTGGAGAAAGAGCTGTACTAAGCTGTTTAATACTGCATTTTAGACTTCGCATTCTAAATACAATACTATTACGCTTACCGGCTATAACAGTGAGCGCTTGTCCATCCTTGCCTTGATCGCAAGTCCTTGTTTCCATAATCTCAGCATTCTTAACGGGAAAGAATCAAGAACTGTCGACTGCAGCAAACAACTGCCGTATCTAACTGGCAAGAATCCGCCATTACTGTCCATTACTAAACAAACATCTGGGTCATCTACGGTAATCAGTTCTGGCATTTTTGTAGCATTATCGGCAATAGCCAAACTGCATTGTACAGAGCATGCTGCTTCATACTCGGCAGTAACATTGCCGTCGCTTTGAAGCATATCTTCAGTAGATTTCTTAACATCAGCAGTGCAGGTAAACACCTTACTGTTGTCTTCTTTGAGTCCTTGAGGATGAACTAAAACGCCTTGTCATCCGACATCCTATTTGTCAGAACTGTCACACCACGTTTCGTTGCTGAAATCGCCACGGCTTTGTGACCGTTGTATTGATTCTCACAATCATACGGATCCACAATGCATTCTGGATCATTCTGTATAAATTCCTCGTATCTTCGCTCATTAACTAAGCATTCGTCAGAGTCCTTGCTCACAAACGCCGACGACTCAGCAACTTTGGTTAAACTTGATTTTTGACACACTTTGAGTTGCTTGTCCTCTTCAAGATGGCTACCATTCTTTATTTCAACCACGGCGTAATTTCCATCCAGAGCAACAATCCGTCCAACTGAATTCGCGCGTTCTTCTAGGAAGATCACGTTATCTGATGACCAGATTTTCTCCTTGTCGCCATGTGCTTTTCCAATCTTTGCTGACGCAGCTATAAAAGAAATGAAATAATAAACCAATGCAATTCTGCTGAAATGTAAATACAACACAATACAGTTCAACGTTACTTTTTCTTCGTTTGACAATTTAGCTGCGTTATCGTCTTAGTCAATTATTTCGGTATCATGTGATTCTTATCATGTTCTGACGTTTTTACTCTGAGGAGTGTCAAACGAAAAAAGCTTTTAAGCTATTTGAAAAGATGTTTGCGCTATCGCTCGCAATTTTAACCCCTTAAGTTGAATAATAACTTCAGAATTGCGATAAACAGCGGGAATATTTTCGGGCATACTGAAAAGTTTTATTCGTCTGACACTCCTCAGAGTACGAACGTCACAAACAGATCGAAACAATGAACTAAGGCGGAATTTACATCGCGATTCTGAAGTTTTGTACTAAGCCTATAATAACTGTTTTCGAGGCAATACCAGAAATATTAACGCGAAGCCGTCAGCACAAAACCAAGCTATATGGTTTATTACCCTATTGACAGGGCATGGTCATGACCCCTAATAATTACAAAACTCGTAACACGTTTGAAGCCATTACAACGAAGCCATTTGGTGCCGCGTTCCAAATCTAAAAATTTCGAACGTATGACGTAATGAGCGAGCATTACCGTATAATAATGCCCTATCATTACTTCGCATTCGAACGTTTCCAGCCAATCAGAATTGCATAACAGAGTTGCTGCCCTGACCATAGGGTAATAATACTGAATAATAACTAGAAAGAAAGAATAAATTAGCTGCCGAATGAAATGAAGAAACTTGACATGATAATGATAATGATTAAGATAATGATAACAGTCATGTTTATGCTAATAAAGCATCTATATCAAGGAAGGGACCAAATTTATTTAGGATCTATTGAATAAAACAAACTTCACATGACCAAACATACCAGCAAGTTTTGACGCATCGTTTTCAGCATTCCCGTCGGATTTCCTTTCCCTACGATCACGTCTCAATGAATCTCCTGCGCCAACATCAATCAACTCAACGGTATAATGCTTCAGGTCAAAACTATCTCCATTTCTATCCATATCATGAATTCTTTTTACCAAACCAATTTTAGGCCCGTCGAGGAGACACGTGTTCATTACCAAAGAGCCAACTTCTTCTTTTTTCTCTTTCAAAGCAACCACATCTCCAATCTCAAAACCATTTTTAGACAGGATTCTCTGTGAGTTCTTCTTCAGTTTAGCCATAGCACTGTACTCAGGAGTAAGACCCCTAATGAGCAAATTAAGAATGAAATACAGTAGAGTAAGAAGGAGAAGGATGAAATATTAATTTTACTGTGTTGTTTGCAAAATTTTCTTCTTTTCGAATAACAGCACCTTACGGATAAGCAAAATTTTAAGGAAATTCCGCTGATAACCTGGCGTAATCGCAGTGCAAACAAAGAGGGTTAAAGTCGACCCAGTTTGTTACAATTACAGAGCAAGAAGTTGGATGGTGACAACTTGCTACCACCTGTATAGAGAAACAACTTGCTAAACTTGCTTCTTGCTATGAAATCTAAGAAACGTACAGAACAACATCAAAATAGCTAAGAAAGTTTTAGTACTATAAGCCGCGGCTGCAAGTGCGACTTTTTGCTTGAAATTGCGACAGAACTTGTTCAAACTTGTCGCCGCGACAGGAAAAACTAAGACTTGAACAAAATTTTCTGCGACCATAGAAAATACGGTCACAAAATATTGATTTGGTTGAACTTTTCCCGACATGTTTTGGCTTGTCGCCAACAATATCGCAGCGTGTAGCCGGTTTTTTAGGCGACACGATACATTGCATTGTTTTCGCGCCTTTTCCTGGAAATTTTCTAGGATCCATTCCTCTTATCACGCAAGTTGATTGTTGCAGAACTTCTGTCGCAGCATTTTTGTCGCAGCGTGTAACCACCTCAGGATTTTTCGTGACAGAACAGGCCGTTTTAGAACTAGGCCTTTCAACACATGCCATCTCTTTGATGAAAGCTGTTAGTGCCATTTAATGAATGAGAAAATTCGTTGTAAAGCTACAGTATGAGGCAACAAAACACTTGAAAATCAATCTGAGGAAACTCGACACAGATAGACATAAAAAGTCGACCGAGATAATAAAAAATAAATACATACCACCAGAACACTTTGCCGGATTTTGTCAGCACTGCAGAGTAATAATGTCCACATTTGATATCAGTAATAACTTCTCCTTGTAGTTTTGGATCGAGTGAAGCTTTCTTAGTCAATCGCTGAATAAGGTTTGGCATCTGGCCGTTGTATGATTCTAGAAGATTGGTAATCAATAAACCATATACAGTCTTTGGGAAGAGCGAAATTTCACACAATAGTAAATCAAAAATGTTTCCGCTGTTTATCGCAATTTCAAAAAGTACCCATGAAAAATTACTGCAGGATAAGAAAGATGTTCAGTCATTATGAATTAAGATCAAAGTTTAGGACGATGAAACTTTTGCATATTTTGCGTGAAACTTTAACTGTCCGAACAATTAAAAATCTCTCCAAAACTTGCTGAAAAAACGGAAGAAAACAATCAAGCAAGAAATCAAAATTTTTTAATGCATTTTGTGCGAAACTTTTAAACTGTCCGAACATCTAAAAATCCGGCTTAAAATCTCTCCAAAACTTGCAGAAACTTATTTTGGGGAAACGTGATGTTGAAGGTAGTGTAATTTTCATAGGGTGCCGCAGAAGAAAACAATCAAGCAAGAAGTCAAAATTTTCATGCATTTTGCGTGAAACATTAACGGTCCGAACAACTGAAAATCTCTCCACAACTTGCTGAAACTTATTTGTCAATATTTATTCGTCAGAATCTTCTTAGTGTTACCTTGCTTTTGCACTGGAAAGGTCAGTTAGTATGATGATGCTCTATAGTGAACGAAAATGGAAAGAGAAGCATAAGCTTCTGTGACTTACCTGCAAACAGTGAATCAAAGAAGGTGCAGATTTTGCCAGATTCAGTCAATATTGTTGTTCTTATAATGCTTGAAGTTAAATTTGAGATCTTCTCATTTGCTAAACACAGAAAATCAGCCATTGGATGTGGAAAAGCTTTGAAAGAATCTGAGCTGTTGCTTTCCTCTCTGCAATCTATAGGCCAAGACCACAGTTTTCCATCATGTTTAGAAACAAGTAGAAATTCAGAATACATTGCTGAGATTTGAGTGAACTTGGTAGTTTTCAAATCCTAAAAAGAACAGTCATCTACTTGTTATAAGGATCAAATTAAGATGGAAATTGTGCCATAAGTTTGGACAGGGGCACCGGAGGCAAGTGTAATAGTCTTTCAAAGACCACTGCTTATTTATTCAGAAACACTCAAGAGAGACGAAATGTGTTGTGCATGCACATTATAATAACGAGGTTGCAGCTAATCCTGTTACACAAAAGGGCAGTGGGGGCAATTGCCCCCATTGCCCTCATTAATATTATGAAATTCTTTGATTTTCCTATTGTTTTGCCCTGAATTTGTTGCTTCTGCCCCTGCTGCCTGGTCCCCTCATGCCTTGCTTCTGACACCTCAGGTTTGGACCAGTACCATCTAAAAGAAAGCTATTTGTGATCTGTTCTTGACCCTTGCTGAATATTTAATGGCATCTCTCACAAGGAAAGGCAAGATCACACCTGAAATGCTGATCACTTTAACTGTGAAAAGATTGACTCAATGATTACTGTTTTGTTTATGCATACACTTTACTTTGCGATTCATTCCAAGATAAAAAGAACACAAGCTTTCCAACATATCCATTGCTCTGTAAACAACAGACCTACTGTCTAAGTTATGACTCCATTGTTCAGAAATTTCATCCTTTTGCCACCCCCCTCACCTGGTCTAGGTGACTTAGATTTGGCATTGGCAGTACTGAATCTTATTTATAGTAAAAGTCAATGGACCTTTTGACAAAGGGCTGTGTCAATTTAAATTTTTGGAGTTTTCGATAACAAATTCATATTTCAAATTAATATTTAGTCTAGGTGCAAAGTTTCACTATCATTATTGATTTTATATGTGATCAAAGTTTACAATTTTATAAAGGCTTTGACCATAAGGGGGGGGGGGGGAGTTTCAACACCAGTCACTTTTGAAGGTGAAGTTGCTGTGGCATTGTGGTGTAATCCAGCTGACTGGTGGTGTCAGGAGCACAGTGTGGTCAGGGTTCAAGCCCAGCCATGGCAGAGTCATAGCCAGGGTTGAGGTCTCAATTAGTTAACCTACTACTGAGATCCTAGCAACTGGTGCTAAAACACTATTTCACCTTCACCTTCACCTTCAATTTTCACATTCAAAGCTCTCACAGAATCTAGAACTTTGAAGGTTCATAAAATCAATAATAGAAGTGCAAGCAGAGTGAAACTTTGCAGCTAGACTAAGTAGATGGTTTGATGATTTTAGCATAAAAACTTGATAACTGAAAGATTTGAAAAATTTCAATCTTGAGGGCCTTTTGTTATTTGATAAGCTGATGAATCTTTATTCAAAATCATACCGTGGCTATCCATTCACAAGAGCCAAGAAAAAGCACAGAATTCTTCTTTTTGCCAGGGTTACTCTCTTCACTGCTTGCAGGAGTCTTCTTGTTTGGTTTCTTCATAAAGTCTAGTCTATCAGCCAATGGCCTGAAGCCAGGAGGCAACAAAACATTAGAGCCTGGTGTTGCTCCAAGAGAGGAAAGGTCTCTGGATCTTTGTTGATGCGGATCATTGGCAGCATTAGAGTTTCTAGTTTCACTAATGCTGGAGCTCTCCATGTCTGATTCTGCATTTCTTAAGTTGGTAAAATTCTGGACAGCAGAACCTGATACAAAACTACCTCTTTCATTATTATCATTATTGATCTCATTCAGTTCTGCTTGCCTTTTTCAACATTTTGAAAAAAGTCTGTCAAGCTATCTAATCGCTGCTCTTCAAAACTCAACTCGATTCCACTGGGATTCTCATTGAAAATCAGTAAATTCAAGTTACTCTCATCAGCTTCAGTTTTCTTGCGTTTAATTTCTGGGGAATAATCAGAAACAAGTGACATATCGGTTGCAGATTCTCTATCAAAATTTCCCCCCAAAGCTGTAGGTGTGATTTTGTTTTGTTCAGATTTAGATATACTGTTTCCTTTAGAAGGAGCATTATCTTTATAGGAAGGAGTTTTCATCAAGTCCTTTGGGGTGACTTGTGCCTGGGAAAATGCTTCAGTATGGGGTGCCCCTCTTTTCCTTGGGCTTTGAGTTTCAAGGGTTTTAGAGTCTTCACTGTCGACATGTTTGATAGTAAACCTACAAGCTCTGCCATTTTTCAACAGCACTGCAATATACGGGGAACTGACAGCAACATCTTTTATCTGATCTGTTGAAAACGGGAAAGTAAAACCGCCTAGATGGACCGAACCATCATCAGACACTTTCTCAAGACCTGCTCCTTCATCAATCTCGGTGAACTTGCTTGCTTGTGAAATTGCAATCCCTTCAAGTATAGCATCGTGAACCTGATCTTGTTTCGATGCAGATTTAACAATTACTTTAAATATCATGGCATCATCATCTGTAGAACACATAATAATGTATTAATGATCATTATTTTTCAAATGAAATTATCAAATCAAACTGTCTTCCTGGTTTTTTCCCTGCGCAAGTTGAACAAAGAAATGACCGATAACATGCACTGAATTCAGAAAAGGACATGCGCAATGAAAACATGACGCGAACGGTAATGTCACCGTCTGACGTCTGTGTCGCAGTTCTCCAACAAAATCTTCCGCGGGGGCTGTCCATGTGGTGCAGTGATTGAATGAACTATAAATTATTTTTATTTAAGGCCTGGCTAAACTAGGGGATGTCGCGCACGACATTATAGCGCGTGACATGTCCTTTCAAAGTCTCCCAGTCTAGCCACCTCGGAAATTTTGTAGCGCCTTGCAAAGTTTGTAGCGAGAGACACGCAAATGTTTCTGGAAGACAACAGAAACACTTCTGGCCTCTGCGACTCGGGGATGGCCGGGGAATGCCCCCCAATCTATCAGTCACGCGATCACGTCAATATTTACGTCGAAATATTTTCAATATCACGTTCACACGCCCTAAAAACGGAAATCCAGTCAATGGTTTCAGCTAAAGTAGATTTTAAATGAAATTATAATGATTTGTTACATCCCAATCATCTACCGATTTGTTCATTCAGTCAGCCCAGCCAGCGTGGTCTATTTTTAACTGCAAAGTAAAAGCAAAAACATCTGATCCGGTGCTGAGATGAATGCTCCCCACTTGCATCCACAATGCCGAGACAATGTGGCTGAGGCGTCGCATCTTACGGTGGTTCCCGTTACAGGAAATCGCTATTCTCCCATGAGTCTTCCGCCAGCCAACCGAGGGAGGGGATATCCGGCCCCTAGACCATGTGCTTACGCTTGGATACCCCTTGCTTACGCTTCCAACTCATGACACCGAATCGATAGTGTATAGAATCCTCGGAGTCCTCGAAGAATTGCTTTTCAAAAATCCAGCAATTGTGGGAGAATCTTTTGCGAATGCGCGTTTCTTGTTTGGTCAAGATTAAATCTGTTCTCTGGCAAAGGATATCAGCTTTCAGTAATTTTGAAATAGTAGGCAATCCAGGCTGAAAGAGATTGTTTCCCTTCATAGCTGAGCTGAAGGATCTAGCGAATTGCTGCACTGTTTATGATTCACAGTAGAATGAAGGTACTCAATATCTAATGTCATGCAGCAAGTTAAGTCCCATCTTATAGGCTAAGTAGGTCTTGGCAGATATGCTTCCCCCAGGGCAATTTAAGTTTTTTGGAAGGTTGGGCTGCTTGGTAGCAATGTGATGTATCAAAGCTGCCATTTCTTCAAAACAGTCTTTGACCAACGCAATGGCACTTTCAGCAGATTGAATATCGCCCGGGGACATGTTTCTTATTTTTTACTCGCATGTTTAGCCACCCTAGGAGAAACACCGAATCACCGGATAATACAGTGTCGCGCGCGACATGTCTCCTAGTTTAGCCATAGCTTTTGACCAGTCTTTTTATTTGTAGTTCAAGGGTGCAGTCAGATTGAGACATTGTAGCTACTTTGCGAAAACTCGTAAAAAGCTCACCACGACAGGCAGCACATGAACCCACCACAGTAGTGCGTATCCATCACAGTGGTGCGTACAGACTACAGAGTGTTTATTTGAGACAAACAAAGAAATCACTTGAAAAAACTTCACTGTATTGTTGTCGATATTTTCCATAGATCACTTATTCACATCCAAAACTTAGGTATAACAAAAGCAAAAGCAACAGTAACACAAATCACAGTAGTAATCAAAAAACATATAAGACTTGATTTGCTCCAATTCAAAGTCTATTTCGTTCAGTTTGTCCGAGGGGCATTTCACTCTTGACAAAAGCGTACGAGATGGGGCTTTGGGGGGTATCAAAGCCCGAAAACGCGGAAGAAATTTAGGACAAACCCGAAAACCCGGATGACCTTAGTTTCAACGACTGTTTTAAGAATTTTACACATTGATATCCTTTGGAAAGTTAAAACCCGAAAACCCGTACATTTTAACTACAGTATCCTAAATCCGAGCTAAAAATTGGCAAAACCGTTGCCCGCTAAATATACTTGACCCGAAAACCCGCACGATTTTTGGAAAACCCGAAAACCCGAGGGCGAAATCGGCCAAAGCAACCCGTGAAATCCCAAAGCCCTGTTGGCAAAGCAATATCACTCAGAGAACCGGTGTCGAGATTAATCAGGCTTACTTCTGAACTGCGAAAGACTGCGAAATCGCAATAAAAACAAGTACCAGTGAATGGACATCTGAGACCATGTGCTAGGATACTGATCAGGAGCGTTTTCTGCTGTGACACCAATGCAATCTTGTGCCAGCTTCAGAAAGTTGTTAGATCTTGTAGACGAACAAGCATATAACAATCCAACTCACCAATGGAAACAATGCAGTCAAACTTCGCATCATTATTCGCTATACAGTTAACGACTTTTTTACAGGATCCATTTTCCTCATATTCAGCTGCAGTTTTCTTCGCTTGTTCTTCGAGGCGTGCTTTGCATGTCTTACGTTTCAGCCAGAACTTCTTTCAAATTATGCTGAATGCATTATAGCGCCATATTCTTTCTAACGTTTCAAGTTTAATCACGCCACCACAAAGTTCAAAGCCGTTTTCGTAATCACGCAGTAAAAAAATCGATTTTCACGTTCACGCAAAAAGCGCGAATCACGCCATAACGCGTTGAAAAACAAATTTTCACGTCATCACAAGCAAAAAATGCCTTATAATGCATCACGCCAAAGCCCTTCCGTTAAAACAAAATTATTTCCAAGAGACTTCCATGAAAACAATGGGATCTCCAGCAAAAGTATTCGAGATTTCCAAGGAGTGAATTGCCCCATGATTTTGTCCCGAAGAGATTTTGTCTCTTTCCCTTTCTCTGCCTCTTTTCGTTCTTCCCATAGTTGTTTCACTGAGTAAAAGAAATGGATTTGGAGCAATTTGATAACTGTATCTATCTACATATTTAGCGAAAATGTTTCCCACAGTCGTCCACACGTAGACTAGAGCACTGTCAGTGAATGTATTATCTCCTATACCCCTTATATGCAAAACTCAGATTTCAAGAGTATCTAAGCTAGCTACACCGACGTACAATGTTGCTGAAAACCTTATTAATCACAAGCATTCCTTTATATGAAACCATTTTTAGAAACTAACTGCTAACCCCAAAAACTGGCAAAGATTTAAGCTGTAGCTATAAGTAGCTCTACTCAAACATCAGAAAATTAGAGTTTGACTGCTGGATTGGTTGCATTTTGGTCGCTTCATGTTTTTTGGTGTAAAGCTTTGATTTTCTAGGGCCGCGTGGGGCGATGTGTAAGTGTGGGGTGAAATGTAAGTAAATAGTTTTTGAGTTGTACAAAACTTCAAAATTGCGATAAACAGTGGAAACATTTTCGGGCATCTAGTATACCAGAAATGTTACCGCTATTTATCGCAATTTTTAAATGCAAGTAGTTTTCTTTACGTACCCTACGTTGTTTTTCAATACGAAAAAGTGGTTCCATTGCATTTGGACTATGGTATTAAGAAACTTGTAACTTAACTCAGATCGTAGAGGCAGATCAACACAAACCGTCACAGACTAGGACCCTAGCTAAACGTTCAAACATTGTTTGTCAATCATTTGAGATTTGCTTGTGAAACAATGTTTGACCGTTTAGCCGCATCACAAAACATTGCTCGTCAAACGTTTTGCTCGATGCAAGCAAAGATTGTTTTGAAATTTTTCGAAAACATTACTGAAGAAATTCCGCTTGCCCAGCAATGTGTTGCAACCTGGCCAAACGGTCAAACATTGCCTGTACAGCTCAATCTCAAATGTTTGACCAGAAATGTTTGATCGTTTGGCAAGGGCCTAAGACTACCAAATCCAAATGAAAACCGCTGATTTTTTCTTTTCAAAAACATCTCCAATTGTCAAAGATATTCTTAAAAGGTCAAAATTTTTTAGATTTCCGAAGGTTAACTACTCTTAGGTGCCAAATAAACTCCCCCCTGTTTATTAATTTCGAGCTTCCCCCACCCCTACGGACCTTATTATTTTAAAAGTCAATTTTTTAAATTTCCGAAGTTCACTAGCGGTTTTCATGTGGATTTGGTGGTCTTCGATGCTCCCAGATAGTCTGCCATGGTTTAGGCCCTTTGCACACTAGACCTAAAATTCTGCCAAAATTCTACCAAACAGTGGGGCGCATTTGCTAATTATTGAGTTCCGACCATAAATTCCTGATGCCCTGAAATAGTCTCTATCAATCATTTCGACTTCTGATGACAGATTTGATAGGGTTCACCGTAACGTCTGAGAAGAATTCTTTCTTTCTTTCACCCTCAATGCACCATCAACTTGAATTATATTTATTTTGAAATTGCCTATTTTCGACATTTAGTGAATGACATGTAAATTTAAGAATCTGACTTGTCCGACTTTAGCTCTTCAGAATATTGTTGAATAAAGAACCTTAATGCCGCTTGTTGCATTTGTAAAAGTGATAGTCTAACATATGCAGATAATACCAACATCATTCTTTGCATTCTGCCCTGGCCGCTTTGCTCCAGCAAATAAAAACAATCATAAAAAGCATGAAAACTCTTCATCCGACATCTTGTTTCGAGAACGAATGAAAAAGCAAGAAAATGTCGCTTCAGATCAAGAAATTAATCCGTGATGACATTTGGCAGAAATAAGGGCAGCTCGGGAGCTGCCCATATTTAATTAGTCGGCCTGTTTCATCCTTACTAGAATTTATGGATAGTAAAAATGCAAAAAGTCCTTGCACACTAGGAAAAAGGTGTTAATTTGTTAATCCTTACTAAAATTTGGAAAAGTACTCTAGTGTGCAAAGGCCCTTAATTTTCCACATTTCTCGCACGGTAAGAAATTTCTCGACGGGCTACTTTTCTCATTCAAGGATTCCGTAACTGTGGACAATAATTTTGATACAGTATACGGCATTTCCGACAGTGAATACGGGTCTTTTTCAGGTATAGGCCAACTGATATCTGTGCTGCGTTCCTGAACTACCTCCTTAACAGCCGCACTAATAGAACTCCCTGATGATTTCTTGCTCTCCTTGGAATTGCTTCCATGAACCCGCCTAGATCTTCTCCTAACATTATCTTTATCCTTGCCTTTTGGATCAAAACGTTGAATATGGCTTTCTGAACTCATGCTTTCATTTGCATTTGTCGATGATTTCCAGGTATGGTCGCTCGTATCACTGCAGTTCATTTCTACCAATTTACGTCTCCGTTTTCTCCTCTTTCTGGTTACGTTGCTATCTTCAACATCATTTGATATCGTACAAGTCGGAATTCTCCATAACACTACTATCAATGCTCTTCTTTGCCACTGTGTTGCCTATTTTATTAGGTCTTCCTCGAGTCAGACCGACCTTGCGCTTCTGCTTTGGTTTTTCTGCACTTCTTTGGACAGTTAAATTTTCGTCTTCTAACTCTGCAGCAAGATCACCATTTAGCTCCTCGTTTGAGTCTAAACGTTCCGCAGAACAATCTTCTGTCTTAATAACAGTATCCACTGCATTCCCTTGGCTCTTGTCTTCCACAATTTCACCTTTAATGCTTCTATTACGAAGTACACCGTGGTATCTGCTACTCGGACTGTTTTCAGGCACCTTATTTCTCGACCTTCGTCTCTTCTTTGGTTGACATACATTCTGACTCCCACTTTTAACAACACCAGGTAATATGCTTGCTTCCTGATCAAAATCCTCTTCATTCTCTGGTACTGTAAGATTTGCTCTGTGAGTTTTATTACGCGCTCTGCGAGGCGACATGTTGTCAACGATATCTCCAAGCGATTCTAACTGAACATTCCGCAATACGGAATCGCTATCAACCTCATCATTTTGATTATTGTCATCTGCGAGCTCTTTTTTTACTACATCAACACCAAGGTTTCGTTCTCTGCTATCATTCACACTAGACTCATTCTCAAGTTCTCCCAAAGGAAGATTCGACGAGAGTAGGTCACCCTCGACACTGTTGTCTACTTCCCTTGACTCAACGATTGAATTTTCTTCACTTAGATCGAGTTCCTGCCTCTCAGTTTTAGCTTTACGTGGTCTCAATGTTCTAATGCTTTCTCTGCTAATGGAATTCTTTTTTGTCTCGTTATTCTGGCTATTCGAAGACAACATCGGCTGTCCGGCACCACTCGATGAAACTTTGTCGCAGAAATCGCACGTATCATTCAGTTCGCATGGGTCAATCGCCGATATCGGCACCCTCACATTGCATAGACTCTCAACACTGATACCAAAAGCTTCATCCTGATGGTTAGCATCCTCAGGTTCCGTTTTAATCATGATGTCAAAGCCTCTTTCAGTCGACGCTTCATTTAACGCTTCATCATTGGTACTTTTCCTAGATGAACTTTTAATGATCTTCTTCTTTTTTCGACGTTTTCCAAGTAAACAAACTTTAGTCTTCTGTTTTTCTTTACCTTTTCTTAGCAAACTCTCTTTAATATTTCTAGCGGAAGCTTCATTGCTTCTCTGTTTGCATTTTCTAGGTAAACGTCGCTTAGAAGAACTGCTTTCTTCAACACAGTTAAAGGTTTAAAATAACTAGCCGATTCAGGTGAAGCCTCAGATGCAGATTCATATGCTACTGTCTCTGTAATTCTGTCAGACTCTTCTGCAAAATGCTCATCTTTTTCTTTCTTTACTTCAGAAGATGGTTTACTCACAATGCTTTTTTCCCTGCTTCTTCTAAGCAGAGCTTTACCCTGACTTCCTCCCACATGTTTTCTTTTATCAACTGGTATATCCTGCTTTGCCACCCTCCTACGTTTTCGTTTCTTCTTTTTATTCACTCCATTGGAACAACTGCCTAAGCTCACTGCGTCCTTTTCCATCCTGATGTCTCTAGTCCTAGCAGATGCAACGCAAGGATCCACTAACCCTTTGCTAGCTCGATATTCAAGCAACTCAGCCACCTCCTGATCAGTCAAACCTTCAGATCGCCTTTGTCTCTTCCTCGTCTTTTCACTGATGCTTTGGCTCTCATGTGAATAGTTGAGCTCAGTGACATGTTTTAGGCCATTTGGGCTTGTTGTAACAGCACTACCAGCTTTTGTACTCCCGATTCTATAACCACTTAATGACGCCTTTCCTCTTGATGCATCATCTTTCCTGACATCAGCATATAGTTCTTCACGGTTGTAGGTTTTCACTTCTTTATATCGCTGCATTCTGACTTCGTGTCTATGAAGTTTATCAAGAACAGTGACTTTGTCATAGATGAATCGCCGAGATGAAAAGCAGTGAGGATTCTCCCAAGCAAACTGAATTGGACATGACTCGTGGAGTTTTCGTTTTCTTCCAACTAGTTTGTCGTCATAAAAGATATTCTTCCAGGCATAAGTATTTGATAGGTAACTATCCAAGGGAGATCAGAACTGTTTGTTGTGTTAGATTCACTGCTCTTTATTTTGTTTGTTTCTCTCATGCATTTAATCGCATTTACTTCTTCAGCTTTCGTACTCTTTTCAATCGAGTCTCTTTTTTCATTAGTTACGTCATTCTCAGCTTGATTCATATCATCTTCTGCAATAACTGACAATAAAACAAAACTTTTCGAGTTTGTCGATGACAGTCCTGTAACAATAGGTTTGGTGAAAATCACTTTATCATTGCTTTCATTAGATGTAGGTTGTACGATGTGTATAACATTATCATCGATGCTAGGTTCCTTTTCATCCAAGACGTTCACATCTCCACTTGCCTCTTCGATTTCCTTTGACGTTCTTTTAGCAGTAAGGCATTCACCACAATCAGCCTCTTTTTCAACTGTCAATGACGTATCACTTTCAACAGGCACAGCACAGTTTGTTGACGAGCTGAAAGACTCTGAAGCCACTGTCTTTTCCACGTAATCCGCTACCTGCTTTGCCAAGTCGCTATCAATAGAAACTACATCACAACTCTCGAGGTTTATCTGATACTGCTTGCTCTTCCCTAAGAGCTGCCTTCTCGTTATCTTCTTTACTCTTTAAAATAGCTGCAGCGCAATCAAGCCTATCAGTTATTTCATGCTCTTGATTGACTTCAACTGCAGAAGGTTTGTCATTTGTTCTTTCAGCTGTCGGACATTCAGTCACTGAAATATCCTGAGTATCATTTATATCATTTACATCAACCTTGGGTCCCTGACTTGCGTTTTGCTTTGTTTCTAACCTTGTCTTTATCGCCTCAAACTGATTAATTATTGTTGAATACCTGCATGCTTTGCATTTCATTGTTGTTTTGGGGTGTTTCTTGTGCTTGTTGGTTTTCTTCTTGTAGCTCGCTATCTTTTTGTTTATTTTGTTGATTTCTTTTTCTGCTAGTTTAAGAGATCCAGTTGACGTTAAGGTCTCAAATTCAGACACTTCATTTCTATCTTTGCTATCAGAATGATCACACTGTACAGCAAAATCAGTTGTTGCAGCATCACTCGACGAGGGATCTTCTTTGAAAGACAAACCAAGATCTGTTGGTCCTGACGAAGAACCAAGCTTATCAAGACCTTCATCAGCACGTGGCACAGCTTTGACGGCACCAATAGACGTTTTGAGTACATACGATCTCTTTTTGTTTCCAACTGTTTGCAGTATATCCTTTCTGCTTTTGAATAATTTTACTTGATTCCCTGATATTCTGAGCAAGATAATCCCTTGGTCTCCAGCTGTAAGCATTGAAGACTGCCTGTTATCGGATATGCCGTTAGTAACACTTGGATCAGAACTTTTATCTTTATTCAAGACAGCAAAAGTTGCATTCTTTGTAGATTCAATGTTCTGAATTTTACCACAGTTTTGCTTGCCAATGACAAGAGAAAGATTATCTAAAGATTTACCCTTAACATTATCTTCAGTTCCTCTGCTAGTATCTGATGCTTCACTAGAAACTGATTTACTACAATGGGTAGTTTCTTTATTCAACACTTTATCCTCATTTGGTACTGTCATATTATCTCGTTTCTTTTTCTTTTCTGCAAGTCTTGTGCTACATACTCTTTTCTCGGTGACTTTCAAGGTACCACTGCCCCCATTTTGTTTCTTCTTTTGTTTAGAACGATGAGTAGCTGGATTTGCATTTTCCAAAATCAAACTAACTTTCTTGTTTCCCTTTTCCTTCTGTCCTTTGCCATGCCCTTGTGTTTTGTTGCCTTCAAGCCCTTGTGTTGTTTTGTTGCCTTCAAGCCCTTGTGTCTTGTTGCTTTGAAGCCCTTGTGTTTTGTTGCCTTCAAGCCCTTGTGTTTTGTTGCCTTCAAGCCCTTGTGTTTTGTTGCCTTCAAGCCCTTGTGTTTTGTTGCCTTCAAGCCCTTGTGTTTTGTTGCCTTCAAGCCCTTGTGTTTTGTTGCCTTCAAGCCCTTGTGTTTTGTTGCCTTCAAGCCCTTGTGTTGTTTCTTTGCCTTCAAGCCCTTGTGTTTTGTTGCCTTCAAGCTCTTGTGTTTTGTTGCCTTCAATGCCTTCAGCTGTACCACGACCATTTTTCGGCGTCTCTTTTCCTGTTTCATGCTTCTTGTCTAGCCCCTTGTCCCCTTCAAAATTAGATTCCTTTTTTAGTGCTTTTCTTCGTTTTGAAATTCTACTCTGTTTTTCTTCTTTATCATTTTTTGAAAGTTTTCTTTTCACTTTCTGCTGTTTTTTGCTTTTGAAAACAACACACTCATTTTCTAGGGCCGATATTTCATTGCCTTTTCCTGTAGTGTTTTTGCCTTTAGCAACACCACAAGATTCGAAATTTTTCGCAGGTTGATCTGCAACTACTGGAAGCAAAGTCTGATTATCACAAGGCATTTTATCTTTGCGATTGTCCCTTGATATACATGCATTCCATAACATTCCAGTCCCTCCCGAAGTCAAATCACAATTAATTGAATCGGCTTTGACATTTAATGAATCAGATTTTTCACCTTTACTGCCCAGAAACTTTCCTTGTTTTACCAATGATCCAATTGGCTTGTTCTGAAACGTTACTCCATTAGAAAAACTTGCCAACTTGTTTTGAGAAATAAGAAAGCTTTGCTCAAGTGTTGAGGTACCTGGCCTGATAATCAAGAACCCAGTCCGGATAGGCAGAGAACTGTTAGAAATTCGAAGAAAACCTGTGCCATTTTGGCTTACATTACCCATTTTATGGCTCTTGACATCGTTGTTGTTAGCATGTGTTTTCATTTTGGCATTGTTTTCATTTTCAAGTCCTTTGAGCGTTTTTATATTGGTAAACTTAGCTCGTATCTTTTCACGAAGATCATTCACTTTCTTACTGCCTACAATGGATAATCCAGACAGGGGACTCGTGTTTGCATGAACCCAGTTTGCATGAACCGAGTTTGCATGAACCAAGTTTGCATGAACTGAGTTTTCATGACCCGAGTTTGCATGAACCGTGTTTGCATAAACCAAATCGGAAGTCGTTATGCTACTTGCCATGCTAGAATGGTTAATTAAATCTGGTACCTGCGGTGCTTCTTTTATCTTCTCATCAACTACTAAATCTGTCTTTAAGTGAGAGTTCCCTTGATCAACATTACGATTAATGTTATTGCAAGATTCTTTTACCGGGGAATCATTTGTTTCTTGTCTCCTTTTCTCTGACTCCACATTAATTTCATTGGGCTTTAAGAGTGACCTCCTATGATCTACATTGCAGTTGACATCTGCATCATTTTCCAACAGCTTCTTAGCAAAACTATAACTCAGAGGTGATTTTCTATCGGCATCTTTCTCACATGCTTCGGTTGATCTTTTGATAACGGCTTGTTTTAAATTTTTACATTCTGAAGGCAATATCTCTTGATCAAAAGAGCAGTTCGTATTGTCAGGTGATTCTTTATCCACTGGTTCATTTGCAACACTGGAAGCCTGATATGACTCCCCAGTACAATCTTTGTTGCATATTTCAGTTGATCTTTGACATGACATTTCTTTAAGCTCTATATCTACTTTCTCAGGTAAACGAGATTCATTGCTCGTTTCAGTCTTATGTTCTCCATTGACTGACGTATTTTCTTCAAAAGATTCTTCTGACAAATACAAATCAAACGAATCTTTATCAGAAGGTGATGGGGTGGATTTTTCATGCAAATTCTCATCAAGTGTTGGGGTGGATTCTTCACACAAAGCCTCGTCAGATGTTAAGGTAGATTTTTCACGCAAACTCTCATCAGGTGATGGGGTAGATTTTTCACGCAAATCCTCATCCGGTGTTGGGGTGGATTTTTGATCCAAAATCTTCTCAGGTGATGGGGTAGATATTTCAGATATAACACCGATTTCAACTCCATTTTTGTTTTTCGCTATGTTTTCAACACAACCAAGCTTTGACAGTGCTTCATGTAGCACCTCATGACTCACTGATTCAAGTTGGCAAAGTGATTTTTTGACGACACCAAGGGCATTTGACATTTCCTTGGATTCCATTGTGTTTCCTTCTTGAAACGTGGAAGGAATTTATCAGCTTTCATCTGTTTCATAACATCTCTTTCTAAGAATCTATGACGAACCTGCAAAGTAAACATGGTTAAAACGTTAGCAAAGCGATTTTGATTTATTGTTCATAAACTGTAAGCAAATAAGAGTGTTCGTATTCCATTAAGACTTATTTTCAATATTTTCGAAAATTTCTTTTAACGATTCAGCACAGCACCTGTACAGCACAACAGCTGTAGGGCTTACATATTCATACATGCCATCGCTATAAAGTCAATATTGTCAACACTAGAAGGACCAAGAGTTGCATCAAAGCTATACTTAAGGTGCTTAACTCTATTCTGGAGTGTTTCAAGAATGTTCGCAGATTTCAAGTTGAAAAGGTGTATTTAAATATTCACTTACTTTAAAATCTGCAAATTAGATCAGAAAATCAAGAAGCTCTCGTTTTCGTGCAATTTGGATCTAAAAACCACAATGAGGCTGAAAAGCAAAGTAAACTGTCATTACTTACTGTGCGACAGGAAAGAAGACATATGTTCTACAAGAAGGTATATAGCTACCGTGAATCCTCGAGTAAGCCCCAGGGGGCTTATTTGCTAAAATGAAATTTACGGTGGGGGCTTATTCGAGGGGAGGGCTCATTCGAGGGGGGGCTTATTTTAAAGTTCAGTGGTTCCAGTGTGTTGTCGAAAGAATAGCAGAGAAAAAAATCTGTACTCTATTATCAAAATCAGCTGTTTGCCAACTGCCAATGGCTGATTATTGGTTGAATTGATAGTAAAACCTGTCAGCACTAGATTGTTCAGTGTTTTAGTAAGTTGAAAGATGCATTACATGCAAGAAATATTCACTTACTTACTTGGGATGAAGAGTTGAAGAAGAGTTTCTATAATAATGAAATCCGTGTCTTTTGGCGGTTAAGTCCAACATATATCATCAGCCTAACAAACAAGCCACAATTATTACAGTGGGTCCCAAAGGATGTTTAGTTAGCTCTTTAAGCTTACAAGATTTTTGTCAAAACAAAAGGATTCCCCAGGGATTTTCACGAAAACAATAGGATTTTGAGCAAAGATGTAAGAGATTTCCAAGGAATGAATTGCCCCTTGATTGAAACTTCATTAATGTACACCTCTATACAACGGGCACCTCAGACAAAATGTCAAGTTGGATTGAATATTCGACAAAATTTCCTCTGTTTTCGAAACTTCTTCACAAAAACCAGCACAAACCTAAAAACAGAATGAAACTACTAACAGGCACTTTAAAAATCGACAAAAACGTACCCGAAAAGCAATACGTAATATTCAGTAGAAAAGAGGGGATTCCATGTTTGGTTTACACGCACCCTTTAGAATGTATAGCTATAAACGCAATAAATATTGCTAGATCAGAAATCAATTTAAATGAGACTTTTTACATTTTTCAAAGCTATGGTTGTTGAGCTTAATTTCCAGCTGCACGCAGGAAACATGATTCAAATGAAAACAGGAGAATTTCGGCAATTTTTACCACAAAACTGCGGAATTGACCGAGTTCAAGAAGTCAGAAGTTCCAGTCGAGAGCAAGTGCCGTGCCGAAAAAGACGAGTTTTGAAGCATACTTGATAGAAAGACGATTCCGCAAAGGCTCCTAATTTCGCTTTGTCACACGGTCACACTGAGCGATTGTAAAATGCAACAACGACAATAACAACAACATCGAGCAAAGTTGTGGGACTTATGTTGTGAATCTAACAAAAGATGACGTCGGGAGCATTTGGCCATGATGCGTTGCCAGAATTACTGTGAATTCCGTTATGGGACGCACTGCATTTTGATCAACTGCTCGTTAATGTAATCGTCTTCTTCAGAGAAGTTTGATCGATTGATTCAGTTCTATCGCTTTGTTGATGTTTTTGTTGTTGTTTTGAAGCTTAACAAAAATTTGGACAAAACTCGTCGCCAGGACATAATTCACTCTGGAAATCGTATGAACAATTGATCAAAAAAACATGTTCCGTATGGCAGGGCTTTGTCGGAAAACCGTTGCTGGCGCGTTAAGGATTTGCGCATGCCCAGTACGCGCTCTGATCCACTCCTATTCTTCTTCTTCCTAGACTTGCTTCCCAAGCCCTAGACTTCTTAAACAAGTCGTACTATTCGCAAACAGCAACACACAATTACCTGAACAACCACAACAACCTGGTTGCTGTATGTTCATGGTACTCTGAGGAAGCTGCTGTGTGTTGTTGTAGTTGTTAGTAGCTGTTTCCGAAAGGGTAAGAGAAAAACAAGGCTACCCAAAATCTCACACGTATTATAGACTCATTACATAAGTCCCACTCTCCGAAAATAGCAACGGCAGTCTTTAGCAACAGCAACAACTATTTACTTAAAAAATTGAATTTGACGGCCTAATGCACAGAGTTATAAGCGACCTGTCGAAACAAGATTGGCCTTAGGAGCGAGAACTGCGACTCATGGAATAAGTCTAGACTTATTACCTGAGTCCCTTTCTTTGCAAACAGCAACAACAACAACAACAACCAAACAGCTGTTTGCTCAGGCTCAACACTTTTCGGCTAAAACACTAGTTTGAGCGGTTTTTTAGGTCGGGCGATAGCTAGGACTCGTGTAACAAGTCCATCCAAGTCCCTAACTTTCGCTCATATTGAATTGAATGGATGCTGTTGTTGTTCGCTTTAATCAACAGTTTGACCGTCCAGCAATTCAATTCAATAGCGATAACTGCTACTTTGACAGCAAAATCAATAGGCAAAAAAAAGACGCCAGTGGACCCTGGAGAAATTAAGCAAACCCCAACCCTGTCCTCAAATAAAACAATGAGCACTGTATTAGGCCTCTAATAACAGAACTTTAAAGAATTACAATGGGTGATGGACCAATGGAATAGATCCCAAAAAGCAGTGATTAAGGCAAAGTCAGTCCTGTATTTCAAGATCAGACTAGACAACTACTTGCCAGAAATTTGTGAATATTTAAATAGCCTACATTGCCCAATAACCCTTAACTAACCAACAACTTTTGAGCTAACTAACTAACTGACTAACTAACTAGCTATGCATCTAACTAACTAACTAGCCAAGTAACTAACCTACTAGCTAACTAACTAACTCATTCATTTTTATGTAGTTTATTTCTTAGAGCAAAGATTCTAAGCTATATGTGAAGTAAATGAGGGTGAAAATGTTGGCTTTTAATATTACTACAGGAAGAGAAACTCTCTTGAGCTGTCCCAACCCCATCTGTCCAATACCTCAACAAACAAATTTCTTTACTGCAGTTTTCAAATCAAGAAAACTAGAGATAGTTGAAATACAATTGAATTATTGCATGATTCTTAAGAGAACACAACAACCCATAACTACATAGACATAGAAATGCTATGTAATACAGTTAGAGTTACCTATAAGAGAAATCCTATTTGAAGATGTTTACCTCATCTCTACAATAAATTAGAAAGAGCATCCAAATTTCAATAGAATATCAAGATCTTTTAACTGCTGAAGGGAAGTGGCGTTGTTTCCCTGAAGCTGCACCCTTTTGTCTTTACAATCCACCCCACACAAGCATAGAAGTCCAGAAAAATCTTTGCGGCAGAGCGGGCCTTGCTGGAATTTCCCCAACTTCCCCTCCTAGATTTAGGCCTATCCATTTCTGGCGCTTTGTGGAAAGTATACTTGAGCTCACGCACCTCACGCAAAGTATACGCCGCTAACGCACCATTACAACACTAAAAAAATACTTCACATCTGATATTCTGAGATATTTTTAATGAAAATAATACTTTAATGAATTTTCTTCATTTTTTCACGAACAAAGAGTCTTAGAACACTTTAGGGCCTAAATCGGCGCCAACCCAACCGTGGCCTAAGTTTGCAGACAGTTAAGTTGTTTTCCCTTTTCTCCTCTGAAAACTTAAAACATAAGCATTTTAAACAATTAATAAAACAAATCAAGCATAATATTGATTATAAAGCTGAAAAGTATACCTTAGATGTAGGTATTTTCACAAATCTCCGGGAAGTCTTGTGTCTCCAGAAGTTGTATAGCAGCAAACAGCAATATTGGGCCTAGGCATGAAACAGCCTTTATTTGAAACTCTGCATGTCCGCATAAATTCAAAGCATATTTATTTATTTGCAAAAGGAAAAGCATCAATAAACACAAGTTTTTTATGCATATTGTTGTTTAAATGAAGAAATAAATAGATAGAAAATATATAACGTCAAAGTGATGTGCAAAATTGAAGTTACCTTCCGTCCGCAGTCTGCAAGGTCCATGCGGGCCTCCCACTAGTGATTAGGTACCTTCTCTCCACTTCTATTTCTACCCCTTTCGTATCCTTTATCACTTTACACAAGAATGGTACAAGAAGTCGTCTTCACCAACACGCCTCTGAAAATAAAGTCAACAAAGTTTCGGTCATACAGTATGTTCAAAACATTCTAATTAAAAAACAATTCCATTTTTCTAAAAAAACCATGTGGGTCGATTACTGTGTGATAATGGATCAAAGAAACAGCCCATTGCCCATTGTCGCGGTGGGCTGACAGCTTATGGACTGGACCATGTGGAATAAAATTATGGGCTAGGTGATAAACCTCAACATGAATTTCGTCTCTCTAATGTGTCTATGTCGTCCACACGTCGTTGGCTCTCTGGTCATGCAGTCCAGGTTCGAATCCCATCTATTGTGGTATGCCACTTCTGGAAAAATCTATCCTAGTGTTCGCCATTCATTACAAATATATATCTCTATGACTATGTATGTATATCTGGTCCACACGTCCACATTATCCGCATGGATCTCGTCTCCCTTATATATATCTACGACTATGTATATATATCTGGTCCACACGTTCACATCGTCCACGTGAATTTCGTCACCCATATATATCTCGTCCACACGTCCACATCATCAACGTAAATTTCACCTTCCCATATATCTCTATTGCTGTGGAAGAAGATTTGGTCCACATGCCCGCATCCATCACTGAATTTTACAATATCATGAGAGATTCTAAATAACAATTTTTTAAAATTGCCCTAAAATATTCTGACCGGTTTTTGCAAACCGTTTGAACCGGTCTGGATCCACGCCTGTTGTTCTTGACCCTAAAGTGGACCTACCAGACCTGCCAACCGTGGACTTATTACACGAGTCCCAGTTATGGCAGCTTCAATCTTTAGTTGTTGTTGTTGTCAGAAAGCTGCTCAAACTGCTATCCAACTTGTGCATATTACGCCAAATACTGCAAAAACATTGCTCAGTGCTGGAGATGAATGCTCCCCACTTGCATCCACATTGCCGAGACAATGTGGCTGAGGCGTCGCATCTTACGGTGGTTCCCGTTACAGGAAATCGCTATTCTCCCGTGAATCTTCGGCCAGCCAAGGGGGAGGGACTATCCGGCCCCCAGACCATGTGCTTTCGCTTGGATATCCCGCCAGCTTCCGACTCACACACTGAATCAATTATGTGATGACATCGTCTTTATACTGACAGGATTTCTTTAAACAATCCAGACAATTGTGGGTAAAACTTTGTCGCGCATGCGTTACTTTTTGGACTCACGGATGTGAAAAGAATAAATTCCTTGCTCTACGGAAAATTCAATTCCTTGCGGACGTATAAATTCCTTACTCTAGGGTAGACTCACGACATGAGTCTCTAGTTTACGCTTCCCTTATTTTGATATGTCACCACACTGAGCGATTGTAGAAAACAACAACAACAACATCGAGCGAAGTGGTGGGACTTATGCAGTGAGTCTAGCTCTACGGTGGTGTTAGACTTACTGGTATTTTCACTGGTCTTCTCACTGGAACTGGTCTTCCAAATCGCGTTCTTCTCACTAACAGAAAGGTTGTTTCTATGCCGATCTCAGGTTGATGATCGAAATCTTGAGTTTCGTGTTTCACTGATTTCTTCGTCACTTGATTCGTTTGATCGTCAGTTACTGTATCATTTCTAGAGACTCTTGCCTCTCTTCCATTTCATTCTTCCTGTTCGGTTCCGATGCTATAATTTGGCGTAGAGCTAAATGTACTTAATAAGGAGCGTTTATAGGGAACAGTGATTTACACGAATTTAGAAGACTTATTTCTGTCTTGCAGGTTTGATTTGATCATTGTTGTTATATTAATGTGCGTCTATACTCAACATTCTAGAACCGAAAAATAGACCAATATCCCACTGGAAGAGGGCTTTTCTTGGTCTTGCTAGTCTTCTTTTTTCGATTTTCAATGTCAATGTTTGTGCTGGTCTTATTTTGCCATGTTCTATGTTAAATGCTCTTCAAAACTTAACAAACCTAATTACATGATGGACTTTTTGGAAAAGAATGGTAGACTATCTTACTTGATCTTACTTGAAGAAGACTTAATTTGGTCTTGCTGGTCTTATTTTGTCGATTTTCGATGTCGATGTTCGTCAACACTCTACAACATTAGTTACTTGACGCACTATATTTTAGAATCGAATTGTAGACGTGAATCTCCCTTGAAGAAGACTTAATTAGGTCCTGCTAGTCTTATTTTGTCGATTTTCAATGTCAATGTTCGTCAACACTCTACAAAATTAGTTACTTGACGCACTACTGTATACTTTAGAATCGGATGGTAGACGTGATAGCAGCACAGCAGCAGCAGCAGGAAATGGCAATGCCACCCAAATTACTCACTATTTCATGCCTAAAGGCTATCCGAGGCTATCAATACAGTAATTTAATACCTGTTGAGACAGGACCTAACTGAGTAGGTTAACAGTTAAACCATTGAATCTGATTAAAAGACCAGTATCTCATTCCTTATCAGAATCAGGAAAAATTACGGTCATACGGTCATTGACCGAAGGCAAGTCCATTAGAACAATCGAAAATATTTTTCAACACCCAAAACACGCCTATTTTTTATTATTAAGTGAAGAAGGTTTCCAGCTAGGGGTATTTTTGTCTGGAGGGAGGTTGAACACTTTTCTGGACTCTGCTCCTTATAGACACATTTTGGTACTATTGGGAACCAAAAAGACAAAAATGGAATAAAAAAGCCAAATACTACAAAAATGTATATTACAAGTAATATACTAGTCTTTAATTTGCCTGGAAGCTGTCTGGGTTGAATTGTTTTGATTGCAATGGTAATTTGATGAAATCGTTAGTATATTTTAGCAATATCATGACTCAAATAGGTTTAGAAGAGTACGTTGAGCATTTTGATGTAATTTTATAGGAAAACACTCCATAATAAGTGTATTCCTTATATATCATTCCATTCCACCATTCCATTCCATCACTCCACACTCCATGTTTTACACATAGTCAATATATTTGATCTCTGTAGAAGAAAAAAAGAAATACAATAAAACTTGAAAATACCGGACATATAGGGTACTTAACTTTTATGCAAGAGAAAATAAACTTATTCACGCAGGGGTACTCCTTTCCCGATTGCTTTGCGATCGCCACCCCCCATGAAAGCAAATATATTCTGCTGTCTGTAAAACATGGGATGTGGAATAATGAAATGGAATGCCAGAATGGAATGACATACAGTATATGGAATATGCTTATTACAGAGTGTTTTCTAATAAAAAATTACATCAAAATGCTCCTCGTAGCCTTCTGAGTCTATTTTACTGATGATATTGCTAAAATATACTAACGATTTCATGCAATTACCGTGCAATTAAAACAATTGAACCCAGACAGCTTCCACACGTAAGTTTTCTGATGAAAAGTCTGTAAAACATGGAGTGCTGTAATGGAATGGAATTGTCAGCTGAAAGGCGAAAATTAAGGGATATATATGGACAAAATTTATATCAAAATAACGTTTTTTTGTCTTTAGTATAGTTAAGACGAGGAGCATTGTGGGCTCAGTTTAGCTAGGAAACAATTTTAAGATAGGTGTTCCGAACAGACTAAAAGATTGAGTGAAATGACTTCAAGACAGATTTTATCAGTTTAACGTAATGCTGTTGTTGTCGGTCTAGATTTTATGAGCGGAACTGGGACTCTTGTAATAAGACTTATTACCTTCCTCCCACTCTTTCGGAAACTTATCATTCCTGTATATAGACTGTGTGGACCAGATATATATACATATAGATCCTGTTTGTAGGTCAAGTCACAACAGAATATCATTCAAAATCTACTTTATCTAAAACCTTTGATGTGACTTCCCATTTTTGGCGCATGAACGTGATATGTAAAATATTTCGACGTGATAGCGTGTAAAGGCAAAAATATCGACGTGATCGCGTGATTGATAGACCTGCTTGGGGGCCACCTTCAAATGGTGATGGGTTTGCGTTTTTGTCTTTGTTTTGCCCCCGCAAAATCGTTTCAAAATTTGTGTGGCCTTGCATGATTTCCCCCGGGCCCCTACCCGGCATCAATAACGAAAGGTCCCTAAAACAATTTTCTTTAGAACGTTGTGGGAAAAGGCGTCAAGCGGAATGGGGATGCGTGCCTTGTCATCTCGAAAATTATTAGCAAGGTCGAGCAATGTATGCCACACAGTTGCAGGTATTTAAAGATGAATTTACAAATAGCCCTCTCTTGATCATTTGAAAATCTTCTATTGTGGCGTATTGTGAGAACCTTTCCAGGCCTTTGCATAAAGTTGTTGGGATTGACTGGAAGGTGAAGAGGAGAAAGTGGTGGAGGGTTAGGAGAGATTTTTCCCTTTTTCCATTGCTCCATGCATTGCCCCATGTCTCCTCTTTCACTCCATTGTCATTGCAACCTCGTTTTGAAAACACAATGGACAGGTCATTATTAATCGAACGAACAGCAGCTAGACAAACTTCTATTTTGGCAGGATCTTGGTTCAAAACTGCTCATTTCATACGAATTTCGGTATACCAAGAAACAGATGAGTGTCTGAATGTAAGTTTATTTCACAATTCTTGCTTTTATTTGGCAAAAATCTCGAATTATACGTGGTCGAGAGAAGGTTGCAACGAAGATAGGCAACTTAGGCCCATAACCTCGATCGGATGTAACGAAATTTTGATTTTTCTTTCATCATCCAGTTTTAAGATTAAAATTTTTAAGATAAAAACCCCATAAAAACTCTTAAAATTTTGGCTTGGACAGAATTAGAAAGGGATCGTTGTCCAAAAAAGTTTTTCTAGCTAGTGAAAATAAATATCTGGTGCTTCACTGACTCAAAGACTGACCACTGATCACTGACCAGAACACAGTCTGCAGGCAGCAAAGAATTTCCAGCGTACAGAAATCTATACACAATAATCATTATACTATTAGCTGATTATCCTTTCTTCAATTCTAGGTTAGTGCACTTAGTGAGAGTGAAGAATACAGTAAAAATTCATTCACAAGCCAGACAAGTCTCTAAGATATTGGAGTCGCATTTTATTTTGTGTAAATATACTGGAAGATCATACGCAGATATTAAAAACAACTGTAGTGGAGAGCAAGAGATGAGGAAGTGGAACAAACCCCTGGTGAAGGGGTGCTTCAGCTTTACAACAGTCTGACCAGGGAAAAGGTAAAATTTTGTAGTTTTGATGAGTCTTAAAAGCCCTGAAATAGTGGAAAGTCAGCCCAGTGTCATAATCTCCCATAAAATTAATTGCTAATCCATGTCAAGAAAGGCCATAAGATTCAAGATAAATCTTTTTTTGAAACTGCAAATCACAGAAAAAGCATCTCCAAATTGGTAAGATGCTCTTAAATTAGACCCGATAACCCTCTGCTGTTTCTAAACGAAAATGGTACAAAGTCATACCGGATTGGCCTTCCATTTACACTGGAATGAATCATTTCATCGTTTTAGTGTAAATGGTTAAAAGGGAATGATTTTGTCCCAGATTGAAAGGGAGACGTGAAATCTCTTTTATTATTCTGGGGCCATATCTAGTGCCCTGTTAAGATTGTCTTGTTCAGAGAAAATTTGTCACCTCCCTTTCAATCCAGAACGAAATCATTCTGTTTTCACCCGTTTACACTGAAACAATTTGTACTGTTTTCTAACCATAGCGTTTTCGAACTCCTTTTTTCATTTCATGCCAGTTTGGAGACCTTTCAGTTTAAACAGAAAGCCAATCGGTCCGGTATGACTTTGTACCGTTTTTTTAGAAACGACATATTGTAAACGGGTCTTAGTAATCAAAGCAATTATGCCACAAGCCTAAAATGGGCCATATCAAAGTGATAGTGAATTCTTGGATCAGCTTTCTATTCCGGAATCAAAGTCAAAAGCATGCACATCATGTGAATAATGTTAGAAAATTTCATAAAAATGCTGCCAATTTTCTCTAGAACACCTTTGTTCCCAACGACAAGAAAAAGGTTTTATGGTACAGTTGTGGACCAACTGTATACGATGCCTCCCACATGGGACATGCAAGGTAAATATTGTCAACCCCTTTAAGTCGTGTCTAGGAAGTTAAAAAAATATGCCAATGCCTTAATGCATTGCTATGTCATGCTGGCTTCCTGTTTTGCTCTGATGTTTACTTGGCCTGCATTCATGCATTGATGCACTGAAAACAAGTGCTGCTATCAAGTCAAGGTTTAGCGACCCAACAAATGTTTGCTTAGAGTGCTCAGTAGTTTTAGGTATAGACTTACTACCTGAGTTCCAGTTATCTCTCGTGAAAGCAAAGCAAAACTAGCATCAAACGGAGATCGCTCGACCTGTAGTTGTATTGGGTTATTGTCAAGATGGTGGATGGGTAGAAACTAACCATTCAGATAATAAGTCTAGTTTTAAGGTAAGCATCCAGGAAGTAAACACAGTAGCGATAACTAAGACGCCTGTAATTCATTCTTTCATTCGTTAACGTTAATAAATGTTTCGCTGCCTCCCGCCAACCATCCCGATCCTCCGCTTTCTCTTCCAACACATTCTTTCTCCACCCAAGATCTTTCTCGACCTCAAGTCTCAAATCAGTCACGTCAAACTCCAATAAGTCGCTCACACATGCTTTGAACAGCTCCAACGTTTTTTCCAGTTCCAACGTCGATTTTTGCATTTCGGTCTTAACGTACCGTAAGCCGCTTTTGCTTTTGCCAGTCTATACCCAAATTGGAAGGCCATCACACTGTCCTTAATCTTATCTTTAATTTTCTCATTCAAAATCTTCGCATAAACTTTAGCTGCTGTATTTATGAGACTAATTGTTCGAGAGCCTTGTACTCGTCTATGTAAACTCAAGAACTTGATTTATCTTTATGCAGGAATGAGTACCGAAAGGAAGTTTGGAGTTGTCTAGGGCTGTCTAGACAATATAAGAAAGATATAAGAAAGATATAAGATATATAATTGGCGCATTTCAAGCCGGTTCTGGGTATAAATTCCACCTTAGTCTATTGTTTCGGTCTGTTTCTGACGTTCATACTCTGAGGAGTGTCAGACGAAAAAAGCTTTTAAGTATGTCCTAAAATGTTTCCGCTGTTCATCGCAATTTTTAAGTTTTGTACAACTCAAAGAATATATAAGATATAAGACAATATAACATAATACGAAAGTATAAGGGAAGTTTCAAGAAGAATGCTCGTTTAATGAAGTTCAAGTTATTGGGGGTTCGAGTTATCGGGATTTTGCTGAGTACTAAAACCTTTTTTCTTCGGAACAGGTCATACATTACTTTTGATATCTTGAGAAGAGTTATGATGAATTACTTCAACTATGACGTGTTCTATGTCATGAATATTACAGATGTCGACGACAAGGTACTGAGTCAATTTATAACATATAGATATATCTATAACATATAATATCTTATGGCTTTGTTCTATGGGTGCGAGACCGGGAATCAACCCCCTGGCGAAGGGGTCCTTCGAATTTACAACTGTCTGTCAACTTATAACAGTCGCTTTCAGTTTTGCCCTATGGATGCGACGCATGGACTATCTGCACTGGAAGGTAATACAGACAAAGCTGGAAGCGGTAGAAATGTGGTTCAACCGAAGAATGCTTCGTATATCCTGGTTGGAAAGAATCAGTAATGATGTTGAACTATTACGGGCAGGAACAACGAGGCAACTGCCCACTTTTTTTAATACGAATACCGCAGCATTTTCGATAAAAATTTTTCGACTGGGGTTGGACTGCTTTGCTTACCCCTGGGCTATTAAGTGTACCCCTTTTGCTTAGCACGGAAACGCATAACTTGCGAAGACAGCAAATGTGTGCGTGCCTAACTAACGAACTAACTAACTTACTAACTAACTAACTAACTAACTAACTAACTAACTAACTAACTAACTAACTAACTAACTAACTAACTAACTAACTAACTAACTAACTAACTAACTAACTAATTAATTAACCAACTAACCAAATAACCAACTAACTAACTAACTAACCAACTAACTAACTAATTAACTAACTAACTAACCAACGAACTAACAAACTAACTAACTAACTAACTAACTAACTAACTAGCTAACTAATTAACTAACTAATTAACTAACTAACTAACTAAGTAACAAACTAGCTAACTAACTAGCTAAAACTAACGAACTAGCTAGCTAACTAACTAACTAACTAACTAACTAACTAACTAACTAAATAACTAATTAACTAACTAATTAACTAACTAACTAACTAACTAACTAACTAACTAACTAACTAGCTAGCTAAAACTAACGAACTAGCTAGCTAGCTAACTAACCAAAATAACTAACTAATTAACTAACTAACTAACTAACTAACTAACTAACTAATTAACTAACTAACTAACTAACTAACTAACTAACTAACTAACTAAGTAACTAACTAACTAATTCTAGATTGTTAATCAAAACAATATTTTTCATTGTATTTAGATCATTAATCGTGCCCGGAGAAACCATGTGTACAAGAAATATGCAGAGGCTGTGCAGTCAGTGGAATCTGTGTTGAACGATGTCCAGGAGGCTTTGAAGGTTAGTAATGAAGAATAGCTTCACGCGTCACAAGTCAAAGGGAACCCTATCGATAGCTGAACGAGAACTTCCAGGAGTTAGGCAATACAAAATTTCCTTCCATCTAGTTTCATTTGAATGGCAACTAATCTTGTTGATGGCCAAAGAAAAATAGGATTTATCTTGCGATGAATAAAATTTCGTTCTAAGCAAAAGTGCTTTCGAACACACAAGGGCTTGTGTTGTTTTGCTTCGCTCTGCCAATTTGCTTGGTTGTATTTTTGCGTTGTGTTTGTCTCCATGCATTTGCCATTGTTTTCTGGGTGTTTTTCTATCTTAGTACTTTATCTTACTTGGAGAAACCTTCAGACAGGGCATTTTTTAAGGATTGTTCACTAGTGGGGCAGACTTGTGAAAAGGGACCCAAAAATTCCGGCATTCAAAAGAATGGTTTAAACAATGCATAGATTCTGAACAACAATACAAATAGGTCTGTAATTATATAACATTGTTGCTATTATAGTACAGGCATCTAGTTTGCATTGAAAATCTTTTATAACAAAGTCCTGTTTCTTGTACAGCTCTCGTTCGACAGAAGTTTTCAAGGGGTGACCGTCTCGATTTGCCGACTAAACAAAGTCAAACTAAAAACATCGTTCTGATCCATCAAATGGGCGTCGGAGGGGTACTTAAATTTTGATGGGTACGAGTAAAAAGGGGCACTGCAGTAGAGCGTGCACCGAATGTGCACCCTATTGGGGAGGTCCGGGGGCAGCCATGCTCCCTGAAAAATTTTGAAGAACACTGAAGCTAGAATCGCTCTAATAGCCCTTTCCGAATTCTTATAATGCATTTTTCTTGGAACTTAATCGTGGAGTTTGTACAGAATTCTTATGTTCTTTGAGTGGTACAAAACTTTAAAGTTGTAATAAAGAGCCAAACTTCTTTGAACATCTGAATTGTTTACGAATTCAAAAGAGTGACTAACGTTATTGCTTGCTAAAGAGCCTAATTGATACTGCATTGCATTCAATGAATAGGTCTCATGTTTTGTTTCTTTGGGCGTATTGGCTGGAGAACGTCAGACCTTGTCAGAAAACGGAGAAAATATGGCATATTCCCATATTCCCGAAAATTTTGATTGTATAACTTCGATCTGTGGCATCGAAATCAATTGTCTTATACTTCACATATAGAGTTTGTTAAGCGACCAAGAAACAAGCAAGCAAAACTGTCAGTGCATATTCAACGCACAGTTAACACCTGGTCCACCAAGAATTATTCTTTGTTGTTTAAGATCATTTCAGTCCAAACAGGGGCCCATGTTTTGGGGCAAAAAGGCTGTTTTTTCTTCACTACTGGGGCACCAAGGCGGGCCTACTGGGGCAATTGCCCCACAAAACCCCCTTAAAAAAAATGCCCTGCCTTCAGAACAAGTCCTTGTGCAGAGATTACAGTTATACAAGAAATACATACAAGATACCATACTGGCTGTTAACTAAAATGAACTGCTGCACCAATTAACTACTATATTGCATGCTTTCTTCAATCTCAGATACTTGTAACTCAAACAGCAATATCGAGCCTTCTTTTTCACTGTTTTAGCAATACGAAGGAAAACTCGAGAAGACGAAAGACGAAGATAAACGTAACATGCTGTCAAAAATTATTGTAAGTTTCTTTTGAGCGATCTCTCCCCGTGACATTTATGTTCCATTTGTGAAAACGTGTAACAGCAAGAAAGCACGTTACTATCGTGGTGCTATAGTCTGGAACCGCCTTGAAATAATTTAAATTTATTATTTTACATTGTAATTAGGTTTAGGTTTTACGGAAATTAATTAGTTTTAAGCATATACAGTATATATTTTTTTGCACGACCCTCTGAAAAACAGTCGCTTGACTGCCGTGGCAACCGTGATTAAATAATAGAAAATGAAAATGAATGAAAATGACATAACTTTTTATTTTCTGGTAGCTGTTGTCACTGCGCTCGAGAAAGCTTTCTTCTTTCCGTGGATTTTTGCTGTGGCGTAACGAAGACGCGCAGGGCATGTAGGAATTTATGCTGGGACGGCTAAGCAAACGAGCTGTACGGGGGGGAGGGAGCTAAAAGTGATGTTTGAGAACATGCCCTTTATATCCTTGAAAATGCACGTTTTGTGTCCCGTGGTTGGTGACCGTTTATGGGATGGCCTAAGGTAGCCTTTTAGCATAGTATGGCCAAAAGGCACACAATACGAGAAATTTTTCGGCGTCCCCTTTTGGTCGGGGCCACTTGGTTCTTGAAGAAAGGGAGCCTAAACTTAGGTCCGCACGATCTGGAAGGGAGCGGGATTAGCGGACACACACTTTGCTTTGGCGAAAAACGAGAGAAACGCCCATTTTCAAATTTTATATGGGGCAAAATGACTTGAAATCATTGTACTTTTCCTATTCCAATCGAAAACAGCAGCTGAGAAAAGGCTATGCATAGCGTTGTCTAAACAATGCGATGGCGACTATAGTTCCACAAAAACACGGCACCATGGTCAATCGCATAGTCAAAAGCTGAAGCGAATGCTTCAGAATTGCGGGATATAGGATTATGATCATTCACTTCTCAAGGCAGTGTCTTTATTATAATTCATAGGATTTTGTAGTAAATGCCCACTAATTCGAACACAAAATCCCTTTTGGTCTGGGCCACTTAGTCCTTGAACCAAGGGAGCCTAAACTGCGTTACGAGACTGGTTTGTGATTTAAGCCAATTCTTTCTTCATTTCAGAGTAAAGTAAAGTCAAAAGAAAAGGAATTGTTAGAAGCACTCAATAATTCGGCTGAATCAACAGCAAGCCTGAAACAGGTAGAATTCCGTATTGATGTCTCTCACGTTTGTGATCTTAGATGTTGTGAAAAATTTTCCACAGGGACTCTATGCTAAACTGTAAGAATAAGTATACAAAACAATTTGCTCAGGTTATCCACTACAGCTTGCCGCTTAGGGCAACCAATCTGGACGCCAGAAAGCTACAATCATCGCCAATAATATTTGGGACACTGTGTTATAAGAATGTTTGCCTTAAAAATCCGGTCACATTATAACAAATTTGGGCAATTAGATCCCCCTCCTCCCTACTCAATGTTCGGACTACTGGCAACATCAATTTCGCCAACATTGAGGCGGGGGGACGGGTATGCGTCTTTAAAGCGAGAATTTTGAAAAGATTCGAAGTGTCCCAGCATTTTTGGTAAGGATTGTAGGTACATAAATACAGCAAGTTCCTGCAAATCCGAGAAATGGTCATTTAAGAAAAACTTCAAAGACCATGGATCTCTCTCACCCTTTCTCTCTCCTTCCTTGCTGCTGCTGATTTTCAGGGTGTTTGTTCAGAGCTCTAAAGATACGTTTTAATGTTTTTCTTAAAGCAATCTAGTGCTGATAATTTGCGTATTTCAAGGGAAATGTCGTTCCAAGCGTTAAGAGCGGACAGGTGGAAAACATTTTTGCGAATTATGCCTATCCTGGAATCTCAAGATGGTTGCAATGCCTCGTTACGTACGTTAAATACAGGATCTTGGCTGATACTTATTCTATAGGCCTTCGGAGTGAATTCTGTTCATGATTTTGTGCATCATGACGGCCTGATCATAGTGTATTAAATGGCTTATATTCAGCCAGTTACTGGTCCAATTATCTTCGAATTTTTAATTGGAGAGTAGGCCCTATTTTGCAGGTGTTGCGTGGGGGGGGGGGCATCAGCTTTTGTTCTCGAGAGGCTTCCCCAAATAACATGGCCATATCCAAAGTGACTCTCTATTAAGGCTTGGTAAACGTTGCAGACCTGAACTTGGGGATTACGTGTTACCTGGACCCCTTCTTACAGCGATTTCCATTTTGCAAAATATTTCAGTCTATCCTTTCTTTCATAGTCTTTCACATCTCGTATTTCTTAGAACTTGTTAGAAGAAGCAAAAGATCCCATATCTGAATGGTTGGACAAACTGGTAAGCTGAAATTTATTTCTAATGGCGTTTACTGTCGGTTCGTAATATGGATATTTTAACTCATTTCTATACGAAATGAAAAAAATATGTTTCAAGCTTTCTTCTTTCGATCTGCTTCTCTGCTGCTTAACGGTCTAAAATTTCCTTCTCGAACAAAATGTGTTGTCGTTTGAATGCAGCGAATTCTGTGCAATTTTTCACAACGTTGCAAAAGATCAAACATTTTTCGTCAAGAGTCTTGGACTTTGGCTTACAAACTTTCTGTAAAGTTTTCCAAAGGGGGAGACTTCAAAAACCCTACTTGTGACTATTCTTTTCCCTCCCTAGGCTTAAACCTGCTGCTTTAAAACTCCTCAGTGAGGTAGTAAGCGTAAGAAAACTGAAAATTTTTAAGGCTATGTTTTTTCTCCAAATTTACATTTGCTTTGACCTTTTGTGTGCCAATTTTTCGTATTTCCGTTTTTTCCTATTTATTACTCACTTTGTCTGCCTTCCCTTCTTGTAGCATGGTGCAGAAATAACCGATCATAAGATATTTTCTGAATTGACCAAACACTGGGAGAATGAATACCATGAAGATATGAAGGCTCTTAACGTAAGTAAAGACTTGAGAAGGCCTAGCATGCACCTATCTTTATTTGCTAAGATCATTCTCTTGATATATTTGCACTCTTAAATAAAACCACTCCTAGCCCTTGCCTGTAAATAACCTTCGGTCAGCTGCCGTCTTTAATAGGCTAGGTGAACCTGAGTAGCTCTTGCGAACACGTGTCTCTGGTATGCTGTGGAGCTGTGGACCTTGTATGTGCAGAGATTTGCAGATCATAGTTTTGTATTCAGAGTCTTTTAGATGGTCAATTGTCTTCCAACTAAGCTTCTTATGTAAGTGGTCTGCTTATGGCACGATGTCTCTACTGTTCGTTACATTGCTAGCAGCTCGATTTTGTGGTTTTGAACCAGTATAATAATAATGATAATAATAGTAATTATGTCTTTAAAATAGCGACAAATAGCGAATTTATCTTTGAACATACTTAAAAGCTTTTTCTCACACTCCTCAGAGTATAATGACTTTACTTAAGTTTCAAAATATTTAGCATTGTTACTAATTTGGAACAAATGTCATTTATTACCTTCCAGAAATCTTGGTGGGCATTACTGAAGGATTAACAGCTCAGTTGGCTGACGGCTTGTAGTTAATGAATCTGGTCCTAGGGGTATTCGAACCTGTGCATGTGTTATCACGCATGGATACGAAATCCAGCGCCTTGGCCATTAGGCTGCACCACCACATAGCAATATTACACCTCTTTATTATAGTTTTTTCTCATATTGATTTTTTGATAGGTTTTACCTGCGGATGTTCTTACTAGAGTCAGCCAATATGTTCCAGAAGTTGTCCAGTACATACAGAAGATTATTGAAAATGGATTTGCGTAAGTAGTTTGAACTTACATTTCTGGTCAAAACGAACTCGTAGCCGACAAACTGATATGAAAAGTCTTTCCAAGTAAGTAATAAAGAAAGTTTATTGACAACGCTAGTAGGCAACCCGAATTCTCCGCTATTATTCGAGATAAGGATGCACACAACTTATTATCGTCCCTGATCAAAAGAACATTATGTTCAATACTATTCCCTTGGTGTTGTTTTCAGTAGAGCCTGTATTTAAGAGTCCCGAAAGCGAAGGCAGATCAACTCTAAACTGCCAACTAATGTTTAGCGGTGACTGAGAATTATTAAGTTGTGTTTGCTGTGAGTCAGATAAATCTGAGCCTTGCAGGGTAGTCGAGTTGAGCCTTGCTCTGAGCGAGATGCTTGAGCCTTGCAGGATAGTTTAGCCTTGCTCTTACCAAGTTGGTGTTGGGCCTTGGACGAGCCTTGCTGTGAGTGAGATGGTTGAGCCTTGCAGGGTAGTTTAGCCTTGCTCTTACCAAGATGGTCTTGGGCCTTGGACGAGCCTTGCTGTGAGTGAGATGGTTGAGCCTTGCAGGGTAGTTTAGCCTTGCTCTTACCAAGTTGGTCTTGGGCCTTGGACGAGCCTTGCTGTGAGTGAGATGGTTGAGCCTTGCAGGGTAGTTTAGCCTTGCTCTTACCAAGATGGTCTTGGGCCTTGCACGAGCCTTGCTCTGAGTGAGATGGTTGAGCCTTGCACGAGCCTTTCTCTGAGCGAGATGGTTGAGCCTTGCATGAGCCTTGCTGTTAGTGAGATGGTCTTGAGCTTTTCATGGTAGTTGAGTATTGCTGCGAGTGAGATGGTTGAGCCTTGCGTTAGCCTTGCTGTGGGTGAAATGGTTTTGTGAACCTTGCTTTGACAAAAATGGTTGACCCCTACAGAGTAGTTTAGTCTTGCTTTAAGGTAGATGGTCTTTAGCCTTTCGTGGTATTTGAGCCTTGCTGCGAGTGAGATGGTTTGAGCCTTACAGGGTAGTTTAGCCTTGCTCTGAGCAAGATGGTTGAGCCATAAGTCTTGCTGTGAGTGAGATGGTTGAGCCTTGCAGGGTAGTTTAGCCTTGCTCTTACCAAGTTGGTCTTGGGCCTTGGACGAGCCTTGCTGTGAGTGAGATGGTTGAGCCTTGCAGGGTAGTTTAGCCTTGCTCTTACCAAGTTGGTCTTGGGCCTTGGACGAGCCTTGCTGTGAGTGAGATGGTTGAGCCTTGCAGGGTAGTTTAGCCTTGCTCTTACCAAGATGGTCTTGGGCCTTGCACGAGCCTTGCTCTGAGTGAGATGGTTGAGCCTTGCACGAGCCTTTCTCTGAGCGAGATGGTTGAGCCTTGCATGAGCCTTGCTGTTAGTGAGATGGTCTTGAGCTTTTCATGGTAGTTGAGTATTGCTGCGAGTGAGATGGTTGAGCCTTGCGTTAGCCTTGCTGTGGGTGAAATGGTTTTGTGAACCTTGCTTTGACAAAAATGGTTGACCCCTACAGAGTAGTTTAGTCTTGCTTTAAGGTAGATGGTCTTTAGCCTTTCGTGGTATTTGAGCCTTGCTGCGAGTGAGATGGTTTGAGCCTTACAGGGTAGTTTAGCCTTGCTCTGAGCAAGATGGTTGAGCCATAAGTCTTGCTGTGAGTGAAATGGTTTGAGCCTTACAGGGTAGTTTAGCCTTGCTTTAAGGGACATGGTCTTGAGCCTTTCATAGTAGTTGAGCCTGGCTGCAAGTGAGATGGTTTGAGCCTTGCAGGGTATTTGAGCCTCCAAAGTCCCGAGAGTTGCCCAAAGGAACGAGCTATCGATCTCTCGAAAGTCTCGAGAAAAAAGAAGACGCAGGAAAGGTCACAAAACTCACCCTAAGTTTCTTAGCACCTGAAATATGACTCATATTTACTGTTCTGAATGCTTTTTTAGGTATGAATCCAATGGCTCTGTGTATTTTGATACAATGAGATTCGCATCAAGTGATAAACATCAATATGCTAAACTTGTGCCAGAAGCTGTAGGAGATTTGGACGCACTGGCAGAAGGAGAAGGTAACAAGATGCATATAATAATGCTTTCGTGTACCTTTATTGAAAACAGGACAACAAACAACCTTTTGCATGAAGTGCTCTTAATCATTGATGATAGCTCACCACAACGATACAGAAAAAGGTGACATGTGTGAAAGGCGGGATTAAACCCCTGATTCAAAACTTGATACATCTACATTTTGAATTCTCGCAAAAGGCGGACAAACAGAAGACTATTTAGGCGATTTAGGGCTCAAATGTTGATAATCTATTCTTAGGTGCCTAATTGCTGGGACGGGAGGGGTTAGAACTGCAGCCAAGAACAAATTGGTGGGGTCGGAATTTGTTTAACAAACTTTGTCAGAAAACTGCTGAAATGCAGTGCAACTGGCCCTATAGTACTTGTAGGTTAAGGCAATCCATAGTTCTTACCAACAAATAAAATGTACAAGTGAAATTTTATACAATGAAAGTCTCAGTAAAATAAGTAAAAAATATTGACACAAAATTTATGTGCACCTTAATAAGCGGGGAGTCCTAATAAGAACGGGGGGGGCAGAAATTTTTCAAAAAAATTAATTGGCGGGGGATGGCAATATTAGGCACCTAAGAGTTGTTTTATAGTGATTTAGAAGACAACACAATTTAGGGAAACGCCTTGCCTTCTTCTTGCCCGAATGATAATCCTATCTTACCCTTTTTAATTTTATAGGAGACCTCAGTCAATCTACTTCTGGAGATAAAAAATCTGATAGGGACTTTGCTCTTTGGAAAGCCAGCAAACCTGGTGAGCCTTTCTGGGATTCACCATGGGGCAAGGTAACTACATATTTCATTGTTGCCTTTTTTCAATTAAAGTTTGCGATTAGAAGTTTGCGATTAATTTTTAAGGGCTTTGACAGTGAAAAAAAACGACAGAGGGTGTAAAATTTCTCCCAAGCAATTTTCGTTAAATAACCAGACGTTAAAGAACCACTGAGGACGTAAACAACCCTTTGGCAGTGACCACCTTCAGTGACCACCTCCAGTGACCACCTTCAGTGCCAGTGAAGAGGTCGGCCTGGCGTTGATGTTCCAAAATGACTGCTGAGGGAATGAGACCTCAAAATTTAGCCACACCAGCCAGCAGTAGAAATGGAATGTTCCCGGATACTGGAAAACAACATAGAAATACATAGAAACTTTTACATTATACGAACCTACCTGATGCACACGCATTTATCTGGAAGAATCTTGCGTATAAGCGAAAAGATTTTATACAGTGATGGATACTGGGGGGTTATGGGGGTATATCCATCAAATTTTGCTGGTACTTATGTACTTTTTTTAATCAATTTTTCTGTAGAGTGACGGACGCTGCAAACTCCCTGACTATCCTAACGTTTCTTAAACGTATTAGGGTTTCAACTAGCAGATCTGCGCTTCAACTTGATAGTCTTCAGTGTGCCCGTTCATACATTTAAATCTGTTTTGTATTTTCTTTAGGGAAGACCTGGTTGGCACATTGAATGCTCTGTTATGGCAAGGTATGTTGTAAGCTCTTAATGTGATTTACCGTAAATCCTCGAATAAACCCCCGACCTGCTTATTTGCAAAAACGATTGTTTTGGTGGGGCTTATTCGAGGGGAGGGCTTATTTTAAAATTCAATAGTTCCAGTGTGGTTTCTCGACAAAATGGCAGAGAGAAAAAATGATACATTATCTGCATTCTACAATCGAAATCACCTGTTTTCCAAGCAGCCAATGGCTGATTAGTGGTTGAATTGATAGTGAAACATGTCAGCGCTAGCTTGTTCAGTTGAAAGATGCATTATAGGAAAAAGCAATTGCATAGGGCCTCCGAATAACTCCCCATGGGGGCTTATTCGAGGGGGGTTATTTGCGAAAATGAATTCCTAGGTGGGGGCTTATTTGAGGGGGGCGTATTAGAGGATTTACGGATTTGATCATAAAATAGGTGTCAAAGATAGGTGAGCTGACAGGTATGGGTACCACTACTGTTGTGGAACTAGTATAGTTGATCCCGGCATCTAACTTGTCGTCATAACCCACCCATATGGGCGCACATACCCGTACCCAAAATTATATTAAGTACCCCCTCCTGGGAATAGCTACCTCAAAACTAATTATTGCATCAACTTGGTTCGACAAAGGCATCTTTGGATCCGGCGGCGGGCAGCCTGTTATCAATCTTTTTCTTCGAAATAATATTTATCACTAGTCTTATACGTGTTCTTTATTTGCAGTGATGTCCTTGGCAGTTCAATTGATATTCACACTGGAGGAGTTGATCTCAAGTTTCCTCACCACGATAATGAGCTTGCCCAAGCAGAGGTGAAGTGCATTTTTAATATCTTTAACGAGGCAAAAACATTTTTTGGAGAAAGACAATAAAACTAGAGAATGAGCAAATAAGTTAATAGTTTTTGAGTTGTACAAAACTTCAAAATTGCGATAAACAGCGAAAACATTTTCGGGTATGTGTTCAGTGACATGTTTTGTTCATTTGCCGAGGGCCTCCCAAAGCACATATAGGTTCTTCGATCTTAGTTATCCTTCTAGACTTTCGAAAAGAGTTTCTTGATTTTCAGGAAAGGAGCTTCTGTAGCTTTTTAAGAGGTTTCTGTTAGAAGAAATGAGTGCGTTCGAGTTTCTTAAGCTTCTGACTAGTGTCTAAGGCTTCTGGCTATTAAGGGCTTTAGGAATTGAACAATAGATATTGTTGTTATAATAAAGATATATACAAAGTATTTCTACTTACAATGATGAGTTTGAGGCTATGGTTTATGATGTCGACAGCATTCCGTCTTATTTAGTATTAAAGGCTTCGACCAAAACAGGGGAAAGAGAGTAAGAGTTAGGCTTATAGCAGTCAGAGTTTTTGTTGATAATTAGAGGCTCTCTAGATTTGATTTTCAGTCATCCTATCGAGGGAACTAGGCAGTTGTTCGGATTAATAAGATGGCGATTTGAAGCTAATGGTGGCGACTTCGTACGCGATCAGAGTCAGAGCTGACTGTGAATTGACGAGGATTACTTTTCAATAGACGATAATGTCTTGTGAACCAAGCAGTCGCTTGATGTACAAATATTTCGGCTTATGCCGGGTCACCTCTGGGCAAAATATAACTTCTTGGATTTTAGTTTGCCTTTTAGTACATTCCAAAAGAGTTTCTTGATTTTCAGAGAAAAAGCTTTTGTATCGCTTTTTGTAAGAGAGTTAGAGTTGGGCTTATAGCAATCAGAGTTTGTTTTGATAGTTAGAGGCTATGTAGATTTGATTTTCAGTCATCCTATCGAGGGAACTAGACAGTTGTTCGGGTAAATAAGATGGCGATTTGAAGCTAATGACAGCGACTTCCTACGCGATCAGAGTCAGAACTGACGATGAATTGACGAGGATTACTTTTCAATAGACGATAATGTCTTGTGAGCCAAGCAGTTGCTGGGTGTGCAAATATTCGGCTTATGCCGAGTCACCTCTGGGCAAAATATAATTTCTTGGATTTTAGTTTGCCTTTTAGTGCATTCCAAAAGAGTTTCTTGATTTTCAGAGAAAGGGCTTTTGTAGCTTTGTATAAGAGAGTAAGAGTTGGGGTTATAGCAATCAGGGTTTTCGTTGATAATTAGAGGCTCTGTAGAGGTGCTTTTCTTGCTCAAGGTACAACTATTTCGGCTGTTAAGAACGTTTTCAGTTACTTAGAGAAAGTGATGGCACTACTATATAGCCTATGATTTCTAAAGTTTCAATGAAATATTTATATATTCGATTTCAAAGGTATCGAAAAAGGGGCTGTCAAATAGCCTGCTCTTTCTTGTAGCTTTCTGGGCTTTTCAAGAGTTTCAAAAATATCGAGGCATATTTCAGCTAACGTTTTGACCTACAGTATTTCATCTTCATCTTCACCAGTGTCTGTTCTTTACGACAATTTGGGCCTACTTACATACCTAAATTACCATGGGGGTAGCAAAAATTCCAGCCTACAGTAATAAGGAAACCGGACGCTAATAACTCTTTGTCTTTCTAACTCTATTGTCTTTCCACCTCCATCCTTATGTATATTATTTCATTGTATTGTATTAGGCAGGCTCCTCTTGGGTCCCCTATAAAAGTGTATTGCTGAGTAAATTACTTCTGAATTTTTGGTATCAAATATCTGCAGTATTTGATAAAACTGTTTTATATTGGTATAATTTTTTCTTGCAGGCCCATTATGGTTGTGAGCAGTGGATTAACTACTTTCTTCATGCTGGTCACTTGACGATCGAGGGATGTAAAATGTCAAAATCGTTGAAGAATTTTATAACGATAAAAGTAAGTGATTGATTTGATTTGATTTGATTTGATTTGATTTGATTTGATTTGATTTGATTTGACCTGACCTGACCTGACCTGACCTGACCTGACCTGACCTGACCTGACCTGACCTGACCTGACCTGACCTGACCTCACCTGCCCTGACCCGTCTTGACTTGACTTGACTTGGCTTGACTTGACTTGACTTGACTTGACTTGACTTGACTTGACTTGATTTGATTTTATTTGATTTGATTTGATTTAATTTGACTTGACTTGACTTGACTTGACTTGACTTGACTTGACTTGGCACGACTCAACTTGAGTCGACTCACCTTGACTCGATTCCATTGGACTTGACTAACTTCACTCAACTTGACTTAGTTTGACTTAACTTGGACATACTTTGACTCGACTTGACTCAGCTAGACTTAACTCAACTTGACTCGTCAACCCAACTTGACTCGAATTGTTTCGACTTGACTCGACAATTCAATTCGACTCGAGTTGCCTTCATTTTGGTTGATTTGACTTAACCACACCGCTATGAACTTGACGTTAGCCACAGCCTCAAACTGCTTATGAATTAAACCTTCAATTCAAGTAAATACCGTCACTATTTTTTAGGAAGCTCTGGAAAAGAACACATCAAGACAAATACGATTTGCATTTTTGCTTCACTCTTGGAATTCGACGCTTGACTATAGTACAAATGTTATCAAAGAGGCAGAACAATCTGAGAAGCTGTTTAATGTAAGTAAGGCCTGGCTTAACTAGAACTAATTATGGCTGTATGGCTTCGTAGGGATACAGGACTTTCCGGATCATTTTGAATGAGAGGTACAACTTCCATACGAACTGATAAAGTTTCAATCGTAATCACCTCTTGCCTTTTAGGATTTCTTTTTGAATGTGAAGGATATTCTCCGAAAACCAGAGATCACGTCAACGTCTGCACATAATTACAGAGACGAAGAGAAGAATCTACAAGACAGGTAGACTTTTTCTGTGTTTACTTCTCTCAGACGTCTATTGATCTTTGTTTTATAATGTTCATATGCACTGGACTTCCCCGTTGGGAGTCCCGGGGGGTCATGACTTATTGATGGACGGGATGTGCCGCCCAGATTTTTAACCCACCCCCCCTCACTTATAATGTAGACCAATGCAGAAACAGACCCTATTTAATGAGTAATAATAAACGGAATATGATCTCTTAAAAACCATGGGAAATTTTTGTGGACAAATTTTGTAGCAGTACCAAACCAGAGCAGCGCCCTAACCGAATGATGGTTGAGAATGGAAGAGACAATGCATTTTGGACCTCGAGACGGAGGTTGTTTTAAGCATATTTTGGCTGTCAAAGTTGCTCTAAATTAGATTTTCTCAGCGATAAAAGAAAAATTTGCCGCTAGGCCTGCAATCAATGTGTTAAGGCACGATTCTGAGTGTAAAGCTATGGCTAAACTAGGAGACCTGTCGCGCGCGACACTGTATTCGGTGTGTCTTCCAGGGTGGCTAAACATGCGAGTGTCTGACAAGCGAGCAACATGTCCCCCGAATCATTTGCATGCCGCGGAGATAAGAACTGCTTCTTTTGTCTCCCAGAAACATTTGCGTGTCTCTTGCTACAAATTTTGCCGTGCGCTACAGAGTTTCCAAGGTGGCCAAACGGAGAGACACCGAGGGGACATCAATGTCGCGCGTTATATGTGTATTAGTATAGCCAGGCCTTAACTTTGACGAAGCTTTAGTTCTGTGGAAAGCATGGATAGCACATGTGCCTCCCACATTTAAACAGTCAGGGGGATTTTCACACATGTCACTAGTGTGTCGCAATAACAACAAATTCCCAATAAAAAATAAATGGATTTTCATATTATTTAGTTGAATATGCATATCCCAACCCACACTGTAATCGTTTCAAAAATACCGCTCTCTATTTCTGTGGTGGGATTTCGCAAGATCAATTTTTAACACTACACTTATTTTTTTTAATAAGCAACTGATCAATGAGCAATTAGGGCTGAGAATTTGTTAAAATTTTTGGTGAGATTGCTTTCTTTATACAGTACATGCTTGCAAACTTGTCAATTGCATCGAAATCACTCCAAAAAATCTCGTCCACTTTTTTAAAAATCCTATTGTTATTTTGAAAATCCTTTAATAATTTTCAGGAAATTCTATCGTTCTTTTGGCAAAATCCCAAAAATATCGTCCACTTCTAAGGAAAGTGATTTGCCCCTCGAAGGCAGAAAAGAGCCAAAATAAGAGGTTTTAGGGGATACCAGTCATTCTGTGAGGACTGAAATACTAGATATGTTAAGCAACTCTTGAGGGCTGGACCAAAGTCCAGTTGCTTATTGAAAAAAAGCGTAATTTTGCTTTGGAAAAATAAATTTGCAAGCAGAATTATGTGTATTTTAAATAATTATTAGCTGTACCACTTGAAAGCAGTTAGCTTGAAAATGTTTTCAAATACAGCATAATCCCATATAATGCTCTTAAAACAAAGCTTAATGACTTGCACGTTATACACGCAGTCTTTTTTATAAGCAACTTCGCTCGGGTCTAGTTCAAGAATTTGCTTCTATTTGGACCTCTTCTGGCCACCTTTAAGTAGCAAACGTTACTTAGTAGTTGCCTAATTTTGACTGTATATTTTTTGCCCTAACACTAGTATAAGGGCTAGAAAAACAGCAAAATTTGGAGTTATCCTATATCTTTTTATGCAACATAACGCTAGAACACCTATACAGCAAAGAAAGAATATAAATAACATCAGTCAAGAAGTACCATGTAATTGTTACCATATAGAGACTTTGAATTGAAAGTTAAACGGAAACCCCTCAATGAAATACTTCACGTAATGAGATATGCGAGTTTCTGACGGCAAATGAATGGAAATAGCTTTTATGTTGATCAATCCTCGATTGCTTGCAGTGATATAAATTATTTTAAATTTAAAATGTTGTTTAGGTTTTTTCCTGTGGTACTATACGTTGCTTAAAGTTTTAGGCCTTCTACATCTTGATTGCTTATAAATGGTTGCTTATAAAACAAACTGCGTGTAGGCCCTGGCTAAACGCTCAAACATTATTGGTCAAACATTTGAAATTGCTAGTCAAAAAGAATGTTTGACCGTTCAATCACACCATAAAACATTGCTTTTCAAACATAAAATGTTTTCTTGTCAAACAATTTTTTGAAATGTGGCCAAACGGTCAAACATTGTTTATCAAACATTTGAAATTTAGTCTTCAAACAATGTTTAAATGCGTAGACACGTCAAAAATATTGCTTAACGAACATATATATGCAGAATGCGTTTTACTATGTTTTAGAAGAAGTTCATAACATTTTGTCTTGGCCCAAGCAAAACTGTTTAACGAGCATTGTTTTGTGACGTGGCCAAACGGTGGGTAAGCAAATTTCAAATGTTTGGCAAACAACGTTTGATTGTTTGCCCAAGGCCTTTTCAACCATTTCCGACAACAGAAACGGCGTCTGCTGATGTGAAACTGAAGTTAAAGAACTTACCAGGGATGCGATGATTTTAACTTCCTGCGCTTGCGTGAATCAAACAATAGCTAACTAAAGGGGCCAACCTATCGCAACAATGTTCTTCAATATGAGAAAAAAAGACATTTTTTGTAAAATGTTTGATGAAAGTCAAATTCGTAAAAGCAGTAAAACATTGACATCATAAATCATACACGCTTTTTTATAAAGAACCACTTTTTAAGGAACCTACAGGTAGAAGGCCGACAATTTAAAGAACTTATACTACTAAGGAGAAAATCACTAAGGAACTTTTCATTGATGAATATTTTATCACTGCAAACAATCCAGAATTAGAAAGCCCGTTCCATTCATTTGCATTTTGTAAGAACAAGCTGAGGCTGGCCTTTTCATAAGCCGATGAATGTAAAAAGCAAGCAAACAAAGAAATAGACAAGAATGCTGCATTTTCACATAAACCTAGTACCACCCAAGGCAATCATTGAAAAGTATAGATGTCTAACTAACCAGGGAGTTAAGAACAGATTAAGAACATTACAGGCTCAAAAACGGCAAAAATTTAAGAACAGCCAGCCTCGATCAAAATTTCCTGGTTCTTATAAAAAAAAGAGTGTAGTCTTGAGCTTTGCTTACATGCAAATGTCTCTCTACGGTAGTCATTAAACTGTATGTGCAGTTAAAATTAAGGAACTATTAAGGAACTTTTGGAACTACAATCGTCTCAAAAGAGGTCAAAAAATAAAGAACTTTAAGAAATGGGCCTTGAGCTAGGTTCTTTATAAAAAAGCGTGTACTGGCCGTGGCCCAACAAATCAAACATGTTTGATAAAGAGTGTTGGTGCCCAGTGTTGGATGATGTTATATGCCGATGAAGGATTCTTTTGGCCAGGGCTTTATAAGCAAAGTACGAATTATTTTATATTTTCAAAAAATTCATCTGTATCATCTTTCCGTTATAGTTATTCATTGAGCTACCTACTTTTGTTTCAATTTGTTTCAAATTCTTTAACAATGTTGTTTTATCTTTTCATTCAGGTTTTTCGAAAAAAAGACTCAGGTTCATCAAGCCTTGTGTGGTACGAGCATTTCTTTCATATTTAATGAGCATCCTAAAAACTATGTAATAGCTTGTTTATCTTTTCTGTCACCCACCCTCCTCGTTATCGATCTGCTGTCTCAGCATAAGATACCGTTTAGAAATTCAGTTCTAAAATTTTGATTGTTCTGTCAAGGAAATTTGCGTTGATTATTTTTTATTGTTATGTGTCTATTGTGTGTTTACGTTATTATTTGTCTTTTTTCAGACTCAATAGATACAGCAACTGCCGTGCAACACATGCAGGCATTAGTGAAGCTTGCAAACGTTTACATTGGCAATCAAAAGCAACAAAATGCATCTTTAAATCATTCAGTATTGAGTGGCATTGCGAAATACCTCACGAAAATGCTCAAAATATTTGGTGCAAATGACGGTGAGCAAGAAATCGGGTTTCCTTTGGGAGCTATTGGTTCCTCAGCGAATGTAAGTAACGCTTTTTAAATATGATACGACTCGATTTTGAGTCATTGATAGTTTTATCCTTTGTAACTTTTCGATTAAACGCGTGTATCAAGCCTTGCTCAAACGTCGCTAATACTTCACCCAACATCTCGCCGATCTTCTTTTTGCATGTTAGCTACTGTTGGTGTAGTAGTTTGCATGTATTCTCATATTTTGTCATATTCACATACATTAGCATATTTAGTCACGTCGTGGTCACCAATTTAGTAAAACACCAACACGTGCATCTGTTTTATTAAATTGGTGACCACGACGTGACTAAATATGCTAATGTATGTGAATATGATAAAATATGAGAATATATGCAAACTACTACATATTTTGCTTAATTTGTACTATTATCGAACGCTTCTCTTCGCCTTTTAGGCCGGGGCTATGACGTTGGCTAGACATAGCCTACATTTCAGCCAACATTCGTATCGAACAAGTGGTTTTGATTGAGGAGGCGCATAAGACACCTGTCGCAAATTTCTCATTTCGTTTCCAATAATTTTCCATGCCGAAAAATTTAAATTGGTCCAGAATTTTGAATGAGAACGCTGTTTTGCTTCGTTTTTTCCGCGCTACAAGCGAGTGCCTCACCCAGGGAGCCCGAAGGGTTGGAGGGAAAACGTGATGTTGGAGATCAAATACATACATAGTCTTGCTTAAAATCAAAGTTCGCATTAAATAACACCTTTAATAAATCAAGAAATCCTTTGCAAAAGATAAGATAACACAATTGTTACTGAATGGGGCACTGATTTTTTATAATGCTCATTCTAGCCCGTCCTAATACAGCAATTTTAGTAGATAGCAGCAAGTTATTATGATTATGATTATTACAAATGTCAATACTTCGTGTAAAGATAATCGAAAGCCCGAAGAAAAATAAAAAGCTAAAATTAGTTCGAAATGAAAAACATCTATAGTGTGACGGACATATTACTGCTGGCAAAACAGATTTTTATTTTAAATTTCTCTTCTTTAATTTTTAAAGAACAGATTTTCTAGTTTAAATTTTTCTCCTTTGATTTTTAAAACAAGATTAGTTTTGAATTTTTTTTTTTGCAGCAAGAAGAGATTATAATGCCATATGTTTCACTCCTGGCTGAGTTCAGAACAAATGTCAGATCAATAGCAAAGGAGGAAAAATGTAAATATACAGTGTAGTATACTCAATTTATCTCAAGTTTGTTTTATGTGGCGCAAAAGTCTCTCTACACGCTTTTTTATAAGGAACCTACCTCAAAGCCTAGTTCTTAAAGTTCCTTATTCTTGGACCTCTTTTGATGCAATCGAAGTTCAAAAAGTTCCTTAATAGTTCCTTAATTTTTAATAGTTCCTTAATTTTAACTGCAAGGAAACATAGCTTAACGTACAATTTATGTGTTTTGACTGCATGGAACAATTCTTGATTAAGAAAGCATTCCACATTGAAAAGTTCCTTAATGATTTTCACTTTAGTAGTATAAGTTCTTTAAATTTTCGGGCCTTCTACATGTAGGTTCGTTATAAAGTGGTTCGTTATAATAGCTTCTACGAATGCCAGTATCTATCCAGGGTACATGAACGAGGGAAATCTCGCAAACTTTCCATAAGGGCGTTCCGAACGACTATCAGCTTTTCGAAGCCACGTGAGAGTCTTGGAATTGCACGGAAGCCCAGGCAACAGGACCAGTCCGACAAGACAAAAATGCTCCCTCCCACTTTTAACTTGGAATTTTGACACGAACAAATAGGGCTTGAAAATGTCCGGCAGGTCGCAATCAGGAAATTTGTGGCGAACATCTTTCGCAGGAAATTGTTTGCAATTTGGCAGGAAATTCTTCCTCAAATCCTAGCTCGGACCTGTTTTAAGTTTCTGATTGAAGGAAATTTCGGGTAGGTTTTGGAGGAAATTCTTATTCTTAGCCTTTTCTGTCAGGAAGAAAAACCTTTTTGCCCTTATTTTTCCAGCCCTGAACATAAAATTAATTTGATTGTTTATAAATTGCAGAATTCAAACTTCAACACTGAAACATTTTTCAACCGCCACTAATTGATTGATATTTCGTATCTGTGCATATCGGAGTTGTTTTCAGCGAAATTTCACGTTCAGTCAAAGATATCAGTGGATTGAATCATATTTGCATTCGCAGTAGGCTAATACGTTGGTGATCAACTGTGAACAAATGAATATGCAGCTGTTCTTCTTGATCTGAATCACACCATATGCTGTATTCCCAGATTCATGCCTTGATCACTTATAACTAATCTCGGCCTGTCTTTTATCGCCCCTACTATGCGTGTTCTAACCAGCATGCTATTGCATGTGTTAGACTACTTTCTATTAAGAATTGCCTTTGTTGGGCCCTGGCCAAACGATCAAACTTGTTCGACCGTTTTGGCCACGTCAAAAATACATTGGCTTGACAAGCAAAAGTAACAACATTGTGGAGTTATGTTTTTGAAAAGGTCCAAAAACATTTTTTGCTTGATGCAAATAAACAATGTTGGAGGAGCGATGTTTTGGAAGAGGCCAAACAGGCAAACATTTTGCTTGACACACAAATCTCAAAATAGGGACCAACAGTATTTGATCGTTTGGCCAGGGCTTAAGCCTCCCGGCTTTTCTGCCATTATTGCGTTATAACGCCCTCAATTTTCGAGGCTTTTCCTTTTCTTTTAATCAACATAATGCTGCAAACAATATTATTCCAAGCTTTACGATCTGAACACAGCGTTTCAATTCCGTCAGCAATTCCTTCATTTTTCACATCAAAACCAGTACGATCTTTCAAAGCTTTGGGTGTGATGTCAAACCAAATTTTCGCTTTCTTACGCACTGGCATTTTGGTCAGTCAGTTGGCACCTGCAACCGTCGATTTCCCTTTTATGCATGTCTCTTCTAATAACTATTCTTGACCTTCCCTCTCCTCTTGACGGAGCCAAGACTTAACTATCTGTTGCGCTGTCTTATGCTAAAGGCTTTGTGCAGTTAGAATGTGTACTTCTTTTCTCTAAATTATACTCAATTCAATTAGTTATTAAACTTCAGCCAAGGAAAAACATTTGTATTTAACGTGGCCCAAGAAAAACGAACCTTATCAAGCTTGGGCCACAAATAAAAAGGTAAAAGATTAATTCCAGTTCAATAATCTTCAGCTTGAAATGTTTCGATGGAAAGAGGAAACATTAGGATATCCGTAGAGTAGAAACTTCAGAAACTGCCCGAAACGATGGGCTAATGATGGGGAACATAAACCAGGTTGCCGATCGAAATGCACCATTTAGAAAAGTGAAGTTGCTGCTTAAGTTCCCCTTAGGCGTAAGCCGGTTTCCCACAAGGCAGATTTTTCCGCGCGCTGTGGAGCGGCTATAGACGCTTCCGCAAAAGATGGCCGCCGTTTTAGCCTATTGTTTTCATAAGGGTTTTCGAAAGGAATTCTGGGAATAATTTCCTCCGTTACGTATTTTACATAGCTGAAGACGTTGAATTCGTAACTAAGGAAATTATTCCCAGAATTCCCTTCCAGAAACCTTAAGAAAAACAAGGGATTGACAGAAACGGCCGCCATCTTTTGCGGAGACCTCTGTTGTGCTTGCATTTTGTTTCTTTCTAACCATGGGTGTGTCTGTTCGCGCTGCTACGCGTTATTTGGGATCTCCGCTTGACTTTAACTTTTCCACCGCGTCTTGCTCATGATAATTATTATTATGGCTCGAATCATTTGATATTCAAAGAAGCCGAAAATTAAGGATTTTCCTTGTTAATTTTTCTTCTAAATTCTTCTTTAAAGGTAATAAGATACTGGCGCTGTGTGATGATCTGAGAGATCGACAGCTTTTGGAGCTTGGAGTCAAATTAGAGGATCCCGAAGGTATGCTGTACTGACAAACATGTTTTTTTTCCAGCCTTGCAATGTGTACGCTTTCTTGGCAAATTAAACTTTAGATGGCCATTAAACTGGTCATCTAGAGCGTTTATTTTTAAATGAAGATTTATTCCATTTCTATTCTCAGGTAGTTCTCAATCCGTTGTAAAACTTGTCGATAAAGAAATTCTATTGAAGGAAAGACAGCAAAAACTAGAGGTAATTTCTCCATGGGCTTATGAAGCTTCACTTCCTCCGACTTTCTCCACTTTTTTCACCACTTTCAGCAACATCTTAGCGATAGAGTGAAGTTCTCCAGCCCTTTTCCGAACGGGGACAAGGGGATTGAAGTGCCCTTTTATACAATTTAACACGCAAGGCATTTTTTAAGGATTATGCAACTGATGGGGCAAATTCAATATGCGGCTGCGTGAAACGTGCACTAACCGCTTGACAGACATTCTTAAAACTGACTTGACACAAGTTGAACTGTAATATTTTATGGCGGACAGCCGAATCACCGAGAAGCAATTCTAGTCCGTCGGGGTGCTCCACAAGAAAACTTGTAACATTCAAGCATCTAGATTGACTTAAAGTAGCCGGCACGTTACGACATTTTTTAAAATTAATCATCCCTAAGGGATAATGCACTAAGGAAAATTAAAATGAAAATACAATGTATAGTAGCTGTTCCTTCTACCCAAAAAGAAGATGGTTCGCCAAAACCTGAACAAACAGGGGATCATGCCTGGTGGGGAAAAACCATGTTTTCAACGACGAGCACTGGGGCAGCAAGAGGGGCCTCGTTGGCAATTTCTCCACCGCTAAATGCGTTGAAAAGGCCCTGATTAATAGTTTACTTCAACGTCTAGAGCAAGCAAGATCTTCACAGTGAATCCTAGAAGCTTTCATCCAAAATCACAAAATGTTACCTTTTATCCTTTTATCAAATCGTGGTTATTTTTGTTATCGAAAATGCTCTTCAATACTAATGAAAACCGATCTAGACGGCCAACTGTAGCCCTATAGACTTACTACTTAAGTCTCACTCTCCGCAAAAGCAACGGCAACCTTAAGTAACTTAAAAACAACCATTTACAAGGAGGTGCTTGATGGCGGAAATGCGATATTCAAGTGAAACTTTCATAAAGTCTCGATCTTTTCCAGGAACTCGAATTGAAAAAGAAACAGAAAGAGGAAGCTAAACGCAAGCAAGCTGAAGAAAAGGTGAAAAATTTGAAGTACTTTTTGACTAGATATCAATTCTTAGGGGCGTTGCAAGGGCAGTGTTGTGCTCTTCATTTGAAAGCCTTGTCTCCATAAGGCTGTAATAATCGGTTGATATACGGGATTAGGTTTTGTATGAGATGTGCAAACAGTATTCGAGTATTCTATAAATAAAAATATTTTTTTCTTAGGCTTTACGAGAAGCTAAAGCAAGAATCCCTCCTTCAGAGCTATTCAAAAATGAATTAGACAAGTATTCTAAATTCGACGAGCAAGTAAGTAATAACCTTATAAGAGCAAAGTTAAAGTTCCTTATAAAAAACGATGGGTAGCGTGTAAATGCAAGCCCTATCGTAACAGAAACAAATGCGGACGAAGAAATAATCATAACTGGTCCTTTTTCAGGGCATACCGACTCACGATGTTTCTGGGAAAGAATTGAGCAGCTCACAGTTGAAGAAATTAAAGAAATTATATGCTCAGCAGGAGAAAAGTTACAAGAAATTTTTAGCAGAGAACAATCAAAATACTAACTAAATTCGCGAATTCAATGTTAGGATATTTTAGATGAAATAAATGTGAATTTTCAGTGCGATGTTTCCTGCCTGTTTCTTGATATCTGCCCCAAGTTTGGTTCTCAGTACAAGCAATATTTATATAAGCAACTTCGCTCGGCCCCAGTTCAAAAAGTTGCTTATTTTTGGACCTCTTATGGCCACCTTTTAGTAGCAAAAGTTGCTTAGTAGTTGCTTAATTTTACTGTATCTTTTTGCCCTAAGAATAGTATAGAGGCTAGAAAAACAGCAAAATTTAACATTGCACATTAAAAAAAGTTGCTTAGGTTTTTTTCCTTTGTGGTACTATACGCTGCTTAAAGTTTTAGGCCTTTCACAACTTGGTTGCGTATAAAAAAAACTGCGTGTATTCAAAGAATGCATTCCCCAAGTTTAGATTTTCAACATTTATCTTATCCCTCAACCCTTCTCAAAAAAAGCTTAAAATCACTTAAAATCGATTTCTTTTTTGCCTTTAACACCTGCAGACATCTCAACTCAATTTAGGCTTCGATCAAATCAAACGATTGACAGTGTTTGTCAAACATTTGCTTGTCGATCAATGTTTCAGTCATTGACCACGTCACAAAACATTGCTTGAAAGGCAGACAGGCATAAATACAGTATGTAGAGTTCATTGCGCGAGTTGTGTGATGGTTTTTGAAAAAGTTCAAGAACATTTTGTGCTAGATGCAATCAAAAGAAAGTTGGACAAGCAACGTTTAGCGACGTTGCGATCTGGACAAACGGCAAAACATTTTGCTTGTCACGATGCGTATTTCAAATGTTTGACAAACAATGTTTGATCGTTTGCTCAGGGCTCTATAACTCAAGAAGTCTTTCAGATAACAGACAAAAGGTATTCTCAGATTTGCTCCTATCGCTATATACCTTTCACTGCCTTTTCGCGTTACCTGTGACCTTTTGGACAGACTGTCACTTTGAACAAAAATTCTTAGAAGCAGCCTCCTATAGATGTGATGCTATTATTGGTCATAATGTGTCACGTGACGGCGTATTTCTTTATATGGCCTAGCCCTAACAGCGCATCGTCCCCTGAAAAGTCGTCTTGGTCCATCTAGTCAAGTCGTAGTACACGTTGAAGAGGTGGAAATTTAGTCGTAATAATATAAACGATTATTGCTATAAATATCAGTGCAAGACATCAAAATGTCGGATAAAAGACTGGACGACATCTTGAGAAAATACCTCCAACAACATTTGACTGTTTCAAATTCGGACATGAACAAGGCGAAAAATGAAATTGTACCTGTTGTGGAAATGATTATAAAGAAAGTTGAAAACAAAGATCCTAGGTTTAAGATGAAGTTGGAATATAGAGGAAGTGTTTATGAAAAAGTTAAAATCAAAGGGGCAAATGAATTCGATTTTGATTTGCCAATTATTCCACTGACGCTAGAAGAATGTCCGAGAAAAGGGAGGATCGCTGACATTCCATCAGGCAAGTAGAAAATGAATTTAGTGCGTTGCGCTATCAGGTTTTCAGGGAGCTCGTAGAACTAAACTATAAGCTATTCCATGCAGGAAGCTGTTCTATGAGCAGAGATTTCTATGTTCTTTAAGCTGTTCTTAGCAGGAAGTTAAAGCTCCTTAGCTACCTTTGCAGGTTCCACTCAAACAATCATCCCAACTCCTCTTATTTTTTGGAATTTTAGGACCCCCTGCTCTTATTCAAAGCCCCCAGCTATTTACATTTGCCAAAGTATCTCCAACGAAAAAAAGATGTCTGCCTTAGAAACAAAATGTGTACAGTACCCATATATACAAAATTCCTGAAAATGTATACACATTTTTAAATAAGCAACTGGACTTCGGTCCAGCCCTCAAGAGTTGCTTAACATATCTAGTATTTCAGTCCTCACAGAATGACTGGTATCCCCTAAAACCTCTTATTTTGGCTCTTTTCTGGCTTGCAAGTTTGCAAGGATGTACTATATAAAGAAAGCAATTTCACCAAAAGTTTTAACAAAATCTCAGCCCTAGTTGCTTATTGACCAGTTGCTTATTAAAAAAAATAAGTGTATAAGAAATTATACCAAAATCTAAACTGGTACACTACTGCATGTACTTAAATGTAACATAATATGTTCGTTCAAATCAAACCCTACCAAGAAAAGTGAAAAAAACGAAAATAAGACCTTTTTTGTCAAGTTTATACCGATTAATTAAGGAGAAATTGAAACCCTTATTTATAACAATTTCAGAAAATTAAGACCCATGTTTATACCAAAATCATGAAAAACAATACCCTTCTTGGCAGCATGTCCCCATTAACCAAAGGCACCAAAGTATATTTAGTTCCCCCAGCCCTTTTAATAGAAAGCCCAAATACACTACTAACAAAATGTGTAAAACTTCATCTTTAATTTTTGCTTTTACAGAATATACAACATACACCATTAAGCCAGAACTCCAAGAAACTTGGAAAAACCTTGCAAGTCCTGATGGAAAGCTTTTATCAGCTGAAAGGTTGATGGCCAAGTTTGCTGATCTGGTGAAACAATCTGTTGGTGAAATCAATCAAAGTGATTCTTATAAGTGTCCTTTCAGGTAAAACAATATGATTGTGAGTGTAATATATCTCTTAAGTAAAGAAAAATGCACTTTTTACCTATAACATGTGCATGGGATGCGCATGTCATTGGGTCCAATACTTAGGGGTGTGGGTAGATCTAGGGATGTGCCACCAAAAAGCGCTTCATTTGTCATGGTTTTTGTATACACATGGGTCTCAATTTTCCAAAATTTGGTATAGGGGGATTGATTTCTCGATAACAGTTAAACGTTTTATAAACAACAGTTTTAGTTTTATTTGTTTTCATATTTTTTGATGAAGCTTTATTCAAAGTGACATATTATAGTTCATTTTAGCATAAATAGTGGTGTCCAAGATAATATTTTGGTAAAATTTTGGATTACATTTTCTGAATTTGGTTTAAATATGGGTATGCATTTTGTTTCTTGGGTCTGGATGGCACATCCCTAACCAAAACTAAGTAAAGTGCCCCCCACCACCCCCAGGTCCAATGGCATAGCTAGAGGCTGAATATTAGAGGGCTCAAGGGTGTAGTTTTTTGAGAATTTGTTATTGAGACATCAGATCTAGTCTTGCAAACAAATCCCACACAAATTGGTTTGCAATTCAATTTGACACTATAAATGTTTTTTGTATCTTTAATCATTTCAAGCATTCACGTTTTTGAATATTAAGACAACATTCTGAATTTTTAAGCTTGGAAATTACCACCAACCATCCAGCAGTCACAGTAAATTTCAAAAGCAATGGGAAAACTGTGTATGATGTTGATCTTGCACCTGTCATCGAAATGAAGAAATGGCCTGAGAATTTGACAAGAGGATGGGAAAATCGTCAAAAGAAAGGTAACTTCATTCAGCTTACCTTATGATTTCTATTTCTGCTATGGTGAGGGTATGATTTTTTATACCATAAGTTACCACAAGGGTTATATTGGTACTGCTGTACTCTACAAGTACAATATGCCCGTTTTTAATTCTTTATTTTAAAGGAAGAAACTTTCGTGGGAAGATACTTCGCGAATCAAAAAAGATGCGAGAGGGTTGGAATTAACTTTCATGAATCAAAAAAAGTAGAAGTTTCGGGGGGGAAACTTCGCGCTTCGCTAAACAACAATGTGTTTAGTGGGAAAAAGTCCATCGAATTTGTCTTTTAATGGGTTTTCTGACAAGATATTTTATGTATCTTATCCCTCCATGAATATAAGACACGAAGTCACTTCGTGGGACCTTAACATGAGCAAAGTTTTTGGAAATTTTTTTCCGCGAGCTCTTGTTAAAGACACTTTCACTAGAAATAACTTTCGCCAAGTTTGTATTTTGGCAAAATGCGCGCAGTAGACTGTCGCGATTTGGATGCCTTGGGTTCCTGCTCTACACAACTGAACAGAAACATCCCCTGGGGGCGCATGGTCAAATATTGTCAGAGACATGCTGCCCCGGCATCAAAAACATACTTAACCTCATACCAATATGTGAAAAGATTATATGTGTCATGCCAAAAGCGCCAAAATCAACACCGCTCCTTAGTTAATCGTTAAAATCAATACCATTCCACGCTTCAAGTCCCCAGTACCTAGTTATACACGGCGTCCCCCGAGAGAAGAATTACAATTGTTCCCGGTTGGTAGGGTACTCTAGAGTTGTTGTGGTTCAAAAATGTCATAGCTTAGTTTATAAAATACATCAAATGTATCAAAGCTTACTTCTTACATGTGCATACCAATGCACCTAAGTATATGAATAGTCATGCTAGCTATGTCCCGTCATGTTCTATCGTGTCTGTCATGCCGTCAGGCCAAATTGTAGTACGTACCATCATCGGTCCTTTGAGCCATCTTTTCCTGTTTGCAGTAGGACAAGTAGTAGATGCAGTCTATGCCATGTTTTCTCCCTCTTTGGCCCTGGCCAAACGGTCAAACATTGTTGTTCCAACTATTTAGATTTGCTTTACAACAAATGTTTGACCGTTTGGCCACGTCCAAAAAAATTGACAAACACAAGTTACAAAATTTGTGGCGTGATATTTTTGAACAAGTTCAAAAACATTTTTACTTGACGCACGCAAAAATTGTTTGACAAGCAATGTTTTTGGATGTGGCCAAACGGTCAAACATTTTGCTCGATATGTGAATCTCAAATGTTGGACGAACAATGTTTGACCGTTTGGCATGGACCTTAAGCTTCCAAGAGAGCACAAGTTACGTGAGGAAGGTTCGTATTGAAGCACTGGGACGGCGTGAGCAGTGTAACAGGCTTTTTCCACAAAGGCGGACGGAAAAGACCGTATATGTCCAACGGAATTTCGTAGCTATACACTCAATCAAGAGAAAGGAACTCGCTTTTGCTCGGATCAATAGCAAATTAACGCAAATAGTGAACACACCAATATTTAGAGGAGTGCATTTTTGTTTTGGCTAAAAGTACAAATCTTTTGATATGTATATGTTTGCGCGATAGCATATAGCATGAAGTCGGGGATACTAGGGGAATGAGAGTCAAATTGACGCTTGGTTGTTGTATAGCAAATAGGCAAATTTCCATAGAAGAAGAGCGTCAAAGAGTTGAGAGTTCAGAAGCGGAAATGAGGTCCAAAGAAAATCGAATCAAAGATTATGGCGTACTCCAGGCAAGCCAGGGAAATATGCTGTCTACAGTCTAAGTTTGCAAAGTTCATGTTTCCCATCAATAACGATTCATCGATTAGAAACGTGAACTTGGAGCGCCTATATACCTATACGATTACTACTGGTTGTCGATCAATCTGACAACTGTATTGAATTCGATAGTCCAAAGAGATCTTGAGCTATTGTTTACGCTCGGTAGAAGCCTTTGAGACTCAGAAAATCAGATTGTAATCTTCTACGTTTCTGTTCTTTTTGGCCATTTGCGTTGCGTTTATTGTTGATTGTATATTCTGCTGAGAACTGTTCAATAGCAAATGCTTTGGTAGCATTCTTTTTCAGTGTTTCGTAGCATCAGCATCAGGTTTTTAGCGAAAATGGATTTATATAACATAATCATTCGTATATTATCAAATAACTATAGCTTCTAGCTAGTCGATACAATGCTATTGGGGTAAGAGGTTCCTGATAAGAAAAATTTGTTTCTCTAATGATATATATGGATTCCAGAAAGTAAATTATCCGGTTTTAGAGCCCCTATTCGATGCCCTTTTCAAAGAGTCCTGGATCGGCGCAACAATTTTCTGGAAAATGGTCCCCGGTTAGGGAATCCTCTCCCATGCAGCCAGTGGGAATGCGATCGTTTTAGGATAGATAGCGCAGCAAATGTTTCTTAACCCTCACGAATAAATGGAAGACAAACGAAGAAAGTGGTGGGACATAAATCCTTTCTTTCACTTTTGTTGGAATCCAAAATGAATTTGGAGTAGAATAACCTGCAATACATCTCCTGAAACGACCGTATTTCCAGTCGTTGCGTGTGGAGAGGATTCCGTTGCTGGAAAAGTCTACCATTTTCCAGAAAAATGTCGCGCTGACCCAGGCCTCTTTGAAAAGGTTTATTTCTATATACCTAAACGACTTTATAGCAACGAAATTCGCTTTATTAAAGGATGGCCATCGTCTGAAATGATAACTTCATTGATACAGGAGACCTCAGTGTACTTAGTGCCCAAGCTCTTCCGAGACAAGAAATGCGAGATGCGAAATTTTCTTTGGCGTTATGCATTTAATAGGGGTGAAAAGAAGCTTTTATTGGAAAGTGATGGGGGCACGCCCAATTGCTGCCGCAGGAATGTGTTACGCATTTTAAAAGGTTTTTTGGAAGATCTGAAATGGCCAGGGTTGAGATCCTATCACATGAAGACCGTTTTGCTGCATGAAAGCGAGACTTGGCCTGGAAAAGATCAGTGGAACGAGTCTCAATTGAAGGAGCGTGTCTTGTCTGCTGTGCGAAGATTAAAGAGTTTCGTCAATGGCGATAGGCCTAAATGTAAGCACTATTTTCTTGCTGATATCAATATTATGGAGGGCCTAAATGATCAACAGAAGCTTGAACTACTTGCTAAATTGAATGAATTTATCGATAACCCTCTTGCAGCTGTGCTTACAATCGTCCTAGACCGTGTTACGCTTCAGGCCGCGGCAAGTTCTGCGAATGGAGCCAGCTCTTCGGCCAGTTTATAACATAAAAACTACATCAAAGATAGTTCATTAAAAGTTAAGTCAATTCGAGTTTTTATCGAGTGAAGGATTTAATTTTAGAAATACCATATTTTCGTATATTGTACTCTTTTTTTAAAAAAAATAACATTACAGAAAAATCTAGTGAAACCTGTATTAAGTCAGTTTTTCACTTGGCTGATTTTTCCCGCGCACAGCGGAACGGCTGTTGTTGTTGAAATAATTCAGACTTTAAAAACGACGTAAAAATTTTCAATAGGAATGTGATACTGTATTCTCGCACAATTTAATTTAAAACGCATTGTTTGCATGAATGCTAGTTTGAATATAACAACGTCTATGTTGATCCTGTCTCGTGTCTCGGACGTAACAGCCCGATTCTTTTATCTGTTGTGAACGCTGGACAGAAAAGGATGGAAAGCCTTAGTTTAGTGCACAGTGTTTGTATAAGAGGGGAACGTATTTGATGAGATGATGATGAACAAGGCCTCGATAATGAACATGACGATGCAGACTCGCAACAAAAATCCTGGTGCAGAAAAATGGGTACCTGGTCGATAGTTTAGCGCCGTTTGTGGCTGGACCTTGCTTTATATGCGTTTTGCGTCCAGACCAGCGGTAGTGTAAGGTTGGCCGAGTAGCCCTAGGTTGGTAGTAGACAAACTTTACAAACTGCAACTTTACTTTAATTTGCTTAAGAAACTCTATAGGCCAGCAAAAACGGGATTTTGATAGCTTAAATTTGCTGACGTCAAACGCTAAGTATTTTGAAGCGGAGCCGCGACGGTTTTGCCGTTTTTGTAGAAGCACCTCAAAGCAGCTGAAAAAACCTTCTGGTACAAAACGAGGACCTTAAGTTAGAAAAAGAGTTCTAAGGGATCGGTCATTATGTCGGGTACTGTTAATTTTCTGAGGTGGCTAAACTGGGACACATAGAGAGGGCATATTAGCTGTTTTAGGTGGGGTAAGCAAAAAGAATTTCTAGGGACAAGGGTATTTGCTATCGCAAAGCCAGATTCATTTATTGATATTAGAAAAAGACACTCAGTAAAATGCCAATGCTTCTGGCTTTGAATGAATCAATTGCACCTTTTATTATAAAAAAGGTTTTAGGGTAGCAAACTACTTCATCATTTTGATCATTTGAAAAATCCAATAAAAACAATACAAAAATAAAAGCCTTCCCCGCTCCTTTCGAAGTCACTCATTTCTCGGATATCCTGTGTACCTATGAAAAATTGATATTCTAAATACAAGTTTTTAGTTGAAGTTTGCAAAAATGTCTCGTAAAAATGTCTCAACAACCTCGTCCTCTTTATGCACGACAATGTTTTCAATTTTACTCGCATCAACTTTGAATTTCTTTCCAATCACTGTTGCAATCTTCTGCGCTCTTGTCAATGCTCTATCCATGGCTATAAAAGCTTTCAATATTCGCTTTCCTGTTGCGTGGCAATGTCCAATGAGCGCCCTGGAAATCAATTTTCGCAAGTCCTGGGCACCAGCGAGATGTTTCTGCAGGTACTTCACGTGTGATGCAATATGGTGGGATCCATTTTGTTTGCTTGGTTTTGCATCTTCCAACCCGTTTTCTTTCTTTTCACTGACCTTGGCGCTCTTGTCGCCAATAGGGTCGATGTTTATGTCGATAGTAAGGGGATGGCTATCTTCAGCAACTTTTACTTCTTTCTTAACCGTCTTATCATCTTCTTTCATGTTTTCCAACTCTTCTAGCTCTTTCTTTTTCTTGTCAAGTAGCTCTCTCCATGCTATCATCCTCAGGCCTGCTGGAAACTTGCCTAAAAACTTCTTTGGAACTTTTTTCTTGCTTGCCTTGGCGAGTAATGTTCTCAATGTTTTGATCTTTTCCTTTCGGTCCGCATCAGGAATATTGCTTTTCTTTGATGTCTCGTGTTTCTCTTGGGCAGATTTATCAGGTAAATCTGCATTGCCTCGGCTAAACCTGGATTGTTTTAGCTGCATCTGGGTTGCTTTTAGCTGAATCTGGATTGCTATTAGCTGAATCAGGATTGCTTTTAGCTGAATCTGGATTGCTTTTGGTTGAATCTGGATTGCTTTTAGTTGAATCGGGATTGCTTTTAGCTGAATCTGGATTACTAACAGCTGCATTTAGATTACTTTGCATACTGAATTCATTGTCTAACTCCTGCTCAATCTGTCTTGCCGTAGTTGTAGCTTCAAGTGAACTTTCAGTTGGCGATATCGATTTTTTAGACCCGAGATCTTCGATATTAGGCCCTTCGCTTGAAGATTTTTTGCTCATTTTATCATCCGATAGAATATCATTAACTTTATTATCGTACTGAAGTTTTGTTATATCCTCAGATAGCTCCGAAGTCTTCGTTTTGGCCGATTCATCAAACATGCGTGCGAATGCTTTCTCGTCTTCGATTGAGGTCTTATCTGCGGAACTTTTGACGCTTTTTCCGGCTTTCTCGTCGACTGCTGGCTTCTGGGCTTTGTAACCGACAGTTTCTTTATTATCCGATGAATTTTCTTGTGATTTTTGCTGACTTTTCTTCTCTGTGTCTTTCTTATTCTGTGTTGAATTTTTCTCAGATTTTTGGGGCTCTTTTTCTTGAGTTTAAGATTTGCAAACGCTTTTTTCGCAAGTTTTCTAATGTCTTTCCTTGATAAGCGGTGATGTTTTGCTGCGTGGATCGTTCCTAGGATGCTCATCAGCTCATCTTTGCTATCGTCAGGGTCGCTGTCTACCGTGGATTTCTTTGAGATTTTCTTCGAGTGTTTGCTTCTCTTTTCACGGAGTTTAACTGGCGAAGACATTGCCATTAAATCGTTGTTCATGAAATTCTCATTGATCATTCGTGGTAAACTGTAAGCCGTTTCCTCGTCCACGCTTCGTTTGAACTCTGTTTGTCGAAGCAGCGCGTTTTCGTTTCCTTCTTGGAAATTCCCAGCATTGCGAGCGAATGGTATCTCCTCGTTCAGCGGTCCTAGAACTGAAAATGCAATCTCCTTTAGACAACAATTCTCGCTTTTGAAATGTTGTTTCTAAAGAGGGGACGGGGAACATGGTCTACGAGTATTTCCTCGTTCAGCGTTCCTTGAACCAAAAAACGCATCAACCGTTATCTATCTCCTTTAGACAACAATTTAGCTTTTCGAGCTCTACAGACGGGTTACATGGCACACCAGACGTGTTTGGATGGATGAATGGATGGATGGATGGATGGATGAATGGATGGGTGGATGGATGGATGGATGGATGGATGGATGGATTGATGGATTGATGGATGGATGGATGGATTGATGGATTGATGAATGGATGGATGGATGGATGGATTGATGAATGGATGAATGGATGGATGGATGAATGGATGGGTGGATGGATGGATTGATGAATGGATGGATGAATGGATGGGTGGATGGATGGATTGATGGATTGATGAATGGATGGATGGATGGATTAATGAATGGATGGATGGATGGATGAATGGATGGGTGGATGGATGGATTGATGAATGGATGGATGAATGGATGGGTGGATGGATGGATTGATGGATTGATGAATGGATGGATGGATGGATTAATGAATGGATGGATGGATGAATGGATGGGTGGATGGATGGATTGATGTATGGATGGATGGATGAATGGATGGGTGGATGGATGGATCGATGGAGGGAGGGAGGAATGGATGGGGACGGGGTACATGGGACGGGGTGCATGATCTACCATTGGATTAGAGTGGGCTACCGATATTTCACGACTCGCTGCGTCTAAAAGTTTTTCTTATTTCAAGTTTTTCTGGATCAAGATTTTCTACCCATTTCATCTAATTACCATCCAAATTATAAATTTTGTTTTCTTCCATATAGTAACCAATTTTTTATTTGACGCTCGCAACCCGCAAGCTTCAATAACCAAAATTTGGGGGGGGGTCGAATATGCCTCCTTTCTGGTTGAGAATGTTCTGAAGTGCCCAGGTGAGATGGGACTAAAAGATTTTCAGGAAATGGAACCCATGACACATGTTTAGAGACATTTCCTAGGAAAAGCTCCCTGTTTGAGTGGCACATAGCTCTTCTATATTCCATGTCTCCGGTTCTCTAATCCGCACCTCCCTCGTCTGTCGCTGAGAAGTCTAGTGCATGAGATAATCTCTCTCCCATTACGTGTGTGCAAGGTTGAATAGTTAGGAGGCTTTAAACCTGTTTTGACAGAAAAATTTAATTTACGGTGTTGCTTTTTTCGCTCTTTTTGAGACATTATAACCTATGTAGTCAGTTGGAAAACCGATAATCCGTACCATGCGCTGAGAATAGGGCTTGAATAACGTAAATATCGCGGGTGCTTCTTTTGCGACCGACATAAGCAACAAAAAGAGCGCCATTTCGTTTGAGTGACCAAAGACTTAGATTCGTTCCAAGTCGTCAAACACATAACCTCATTTTTGGACATGTTTTATTTGAATGGTTCAGTACACTTATTGATTGAGTCGTAAGTTTTCGCTCTTCCACTACACTGACATCCCGCTACAGTTTGAGCGATCTCATTTTAGTGTTTGCCTCAGTCTCATAAGCGATAACTGGGACTGAGGTAATAAGTCTATGGTTTCAGCATCATACAACAACAGCAAGGTCCCATGCATGGATGCGGCATGCACAGTAGGCCTAAATTAGCTGAAGAAGCTAGAAATAACAGCCTACTCAAAATAAAGTAACAACAATAACAGCAACTCGCTAAGAATCGCTATTTAAAGAGGAACATAGTTAGACTTGCTTCCCCGAACTTTCGCTCACAATGAACTGAATTGATGTTGTTGTTGTTCGTTTCTATCCGGTTCAGTTAGTTTGAGCGTTCAGCAATTCAATTCAATAGCGATAACTACGGCTCATTTAGTAAGCTTAGGACGTAATGTAGTGGTTAGCACTTGCGTCCTTTTTGCTTAAGGTCTGCGGTTAAAATCCAAGCAAGGGAGCCAATTACAAGGTGTAAAAACCTTGCTCTCTGTGACTCGAATAATGACGTTAAATGGCGGGTCCATCTCAAAATTATTTGGGACGTTAAAGAACCGCCAAGGACGTAAAACCCCCTGGCATTGACCACCCTCAGTGCAAGTGAAGAGGTCGACCTTGCGTTGATATTCCAAAAATGGCTGCTGTGAATGAGACCTCAAAATTAGCCATACCAGCCAGCAGTAGAAATGGAATGTTGCCGGATACTGGAAAGCGACTGAGAACTTTTTTGCTAAGCTCCATTTTATGCACGAAAGGACGCCGCCCGGTTTACTAATACTACGCTTTTGGCGTAAAATCATTATCCTTTGCAAGCCTCAGAAAATCTTGCTTTGATTAATAGGACTTACCTTCAGCCTCCTCTGACCGAAAACAGGAGATGACATTCGTATCAGTGTAAAGACGTAGAATGTGACTGCATGAAGTTTGCTTTGGTAACATTGCATTGTTCCAAGTGTAGCAACAACTGGAATGATTACAAAAGGAATAGATAACAAGTAATTCATAGTAATTCATAGTGAATTCAACTGAAACTATCGCATAGGCTAATGGTGTTCTTATTTCAACATTTCTACAACTGCACACAATACATTGCTTCTACGAACAATATTGAACAGCTTTGCATATCTTCTATATACTTTTATTTAGTAATTGCATATTTTTGTTTTGTTGATATTGGGATAAAATTTCTAAAAAAAAACATTTTCTTGTTTTATTTTTTTATCCGACGCTGAGAATGTTCTTACGGTGTTCCTATTTTGTGGCAAATTGAGCCTCGATGTTCAAATTAAGTGTGTTGTTATAAAAAAGGCGTATTGTACACTGTTCCTATGTAGCTAAATTTAAGATACTACACGCTTTTTTGTTTATAAGGAACCTACCTCAAGGCCTAGTTCTTAAAGTTCCTTTTTTGGACCTCTTTTGAGGCAATTGTAGTTCCAAAGTTCCTTAATAGTTCCTTAATTTTAACTGCACATTCAGTGTCATAACAATAATAGAGAATCACTTGCATGTAAGCAAAGCTCGAGACTACTCAAGGAAACATTTGATACATGCGCAACGTACAATTTATGTGATTTTGACTGCAAATGAATGGAACCGGCTTCCTAATTCTTGTACATTTGAAGTGATAAAAGCATTCAACATTCCTTAATTATTTCTTCTTTAGTAGTATAAGTTCTTTAAATCTTCGGGCCTTCTACATGTAGGTTCCTTATAAAGTGGTTCTTTATAAAAAAAGCGTATATAGATTTACTGAAAACTGCAAAACCTTTCCCTTAATTTCCGTTTCATATGTAGGTGAACCTGGAAAAGTTTTCCTTGCCTGATGGCTGATGGTTTTTGTAACACGATTACCATTCTAAGTCATTGTTAGTGAAAGATCAGCAGAGACTTATAGATAAGATTAAATAGAATTAAATATAAATGATAAACATATCAAGTAAACATTTTTGTTTACCATAATAATCGCAACAATAATAATGATTTGTATAGCAACATGACTTACCCAATTTCTATGATTTCAGGAACTTCTAATATTGCTTTCTTTATGATAAATCCTAAAATTCTTCAATACTACATATAGACTTTTAAAACTAAGAACTGTCTTGTAGAGATTTTTCTGCATAAACCACTTTCTGCATAGAAGTACGGTGTTTGTTGCCCCAAAACACTCCATTTGCGCATTCAAACAAACTCCGCTGCGGAGAAAACGCGCCAAGCCACAAGTGACGCTGAAACTCGGTTTGTTGCTATGGCAGCCATTGATTTTCTGCATTGGACACCCGCGAGATCATGCGTTTGAATGCAGAAATCAAAGTACCCGCAGGTGAGTAAATATTTCAAACTGAAAAGTAGCAACAGATGCTCACTGCAAAGCTTAATTGCTTCGCCAGGTGAAGGCCTTGATTGCTGAAGGCCTTGCTTGGCAGCCTGGAGTGAAGGAGATTACATTGCTTTTTTAAAGAACCACAGGATGCCCGATCTCGTCTACAACATGGTGTAGCCAAGTGTAGCTCTTCTAGCTTTTATTCGAGCAAACATATTTGATAACCTTTAGCGCAATTGAATTCGTACCTGATAAATGCATAGGTTTATCTTTCTTTGTTCTAATGCACCATTCATCAGAAACTGCTTTAGCTTTTTGTTTTTTCATTACTCTCTTAGCAACAGCTAGACTTATTACATTCCTCCCACTCTTTAGGAAATAGCTTTTAACAACTACGACAACATAATTGCTGTTACCTAAGAGTGGAGTAATTGGATCGAATGTATTAAGTCTACGCAACGGCCAGGGTAATTTGTTGTTTACTCTGCTACATTAACATGAGGAAGTCTTGAGCATATTTTCACTGTACATACCTTTCTGATGCCTAGTGCCATGCATTTTTGTCACAGGAAGTGTCTCAATACTAGTGAATAGTTGTTTAAGGAAATACTAGTGAAAATTTAACGGCATATTCAATGATCGGCCGGGTCCAGTTCGAAGCGCGGTATGGTACGGTATGTATTCATCATCACAGAAATATACAGCCACTTTGTGTTCGGGTTGGTTGGCATCTGTGGGTTACTTGCTTGCAATTTGCAATCATGTTATTAAATCCTATAGATCATAATGACACTGCCCTGAGAAGTGAATGGTCATAATCCTATATCCCGCAATCCTGAAGCATTTGCTTCAGCGCCTGACTATGCGTTTGACTATGGTACCGTGTGGTTGTGGATCTAGTCGTCATCGCATTGTTTAGGCAGCGCTGGGCTTAGCTTGTTCTTAGCTGCCGTTTTCAATTGGAGTAGGAAGAATGTAACGGGTGCGTCTCTCGATTTTCCGCCAAAGCAGAGGGCGTGGTCGCTAATTTTTCCCCGCTTCCAGATCGTGTGCACCTACTCAAGATACTGGCTAGATCCAACCAGTGGCGTAACGCAGTTAAGACTCCCTTAGTTGAAGAACTAAGGGCCCCCAACTGAAAAGGATCCCCCAAGAATTTTCGTGTTGTGTGCTATTTGGCCATACTATGATGAAAGGCATCGCTAGGCCATCCCATAAACAGCCAATAACCATGTGACACGTAACGTGCAATTTTCAAGATTCTAAAGGGATGTTTTCAAAAATTATTCCACTAGTCTGAGATCCCTCCCCGTATATAACGCTAAGTTCGCCTTGCCGTCCCTCATAAGGGTACTGTCTTACTAAATTCGTACAGGCCCCGAGCGTAACGCCAGTAACTCCACTCCCGTACAACCTCTGCTGTAAGAAATTGAAGGTTCGTAGCTATGAAGAAGAGGAACAGTGTATTTGTAGGGCGATTTGCTCAACCACCTCACTCACAACACAAACCTTGAACTTTACTGCTGATTTTACGGGTAATAACACCCAGTGAGTGATCACTGGGTTTTATTTGATCGTAAGTCACTTTTCTAGGCCGGGTTTTAATTTGCTCGCAGGTACCTAAACTCAGTAACGTAATTTCTCTCGGAGCTCACTGAATAGCCAATGATTACCTCATTGCTTAGCACAAACTATTTTGCAGACCAACGACTGTAGTCTGCAGCCTAAATCTAATAATTTTAACCACGTTAAATTGGCCTAGACTTATTCAGCTTTTCTTCAGCTGCAAAGAGAAGAAAGTTTCAGCGAATGATGCGGCGTGGTCTAGCGATATGCATGGAGATTTCGTTGGTTTTTGCAGCTGTTGTTGCAATTGTTTATGCAGCGAAAGGTAAGTCATTTGCATATGCACTAAGATGTTGTCTCCAATCTAACAGTTCGAAGCTTTCCTCATCTATATTCAATTTTTTTCTTCTTTAAAATCTTAAAATAGCAAACACTTTCTCATATAGAGAAGATTTACATTGAAAACTCCACCAAGTCTGGCGCTCATAGTTACCATTAGTTTGTTATAATTTTGCCCATAGCATTTTCCGCAACGCAAATCACAAGCATGGGCTGTTTTCCTTGTTGCTGAGGGACTCAAAAACCTTCCTTCCACTTAAACATCAGGTAAACTATCCACCTCCCGGGAGTCCTTCTTGCACACTGCAGCTACTGCATAAAAGCAGAGAGATAGACAGTACGCTATTAGAATGCCTTTTAGGGGAAAGCGGAGACGCTTGGTAAGGGAAATGCTTGATAACATGCACGCCACATGTCCCCTGGTTTAGGACTGTTAATTTGGTTTTTATTTTTTATCATACTGTGGCCTTAGGAAGCCTTTTAGCATAGCGTAGCCAAAAAGGGAGACGATGCAAAAAATTTTTCGGGGCCTATTTTGGTCGGTAGCCGTTTGTTGTTGAACTAAGGAAGCCTAAACTGCGTTTTGCCATTGATTCCTTTACAGCCCGCCAGACCCTTAAGCTGAGAAAGTAATATTATGTCTATGCCTTGCTTATAATATGATTTCAAGCACGCTTATGGTAAAGTTATCGGGACGTTGCGCTAAAGCCTCCGCATTAACAGCAAACAAAACCTAACCCTAACCAAACACCCTGGCCAAATGATCCAACACTGCTTTTCCAACATTTAATCCAAACATTGCTTGATAAGCAAACCTCAAATGTTTGACAAACAATGTTTGACTGTTTGGCCAGGCGTTTCAAAGTATGAAGCAAGTTCAAAGTTTGATTGGTTTAGCTAATGTTTTGAAGTGTCAAAGCAAGTCCAATGGATATTTCCTGCGCAAAGTTTAATAATAGGGTAATGATTTTGGCTGTTTATTTGAACGAGGGGGGAGGAGGTAAGATATCTCATAGAATATCCTAGTAGATTCTGCTCTGCTAGCTCTGCCTTTAATGTTCTACACTACATACGGAAGCATGAGACATAAAACGCTGCACTGATAATCAACATAACATAGCTATATCTATATGAAAGCACGTGTAGGCCTAAGCCACTTATTCCAATCCAACTCTATTCCCGCATGCGCACTAGGTGATACGTGAATTACTTCATGTAACACATAAACATTACACTGTCTTGTACTCTAATATCAAGCCCATATTTTTCGCAGCTCAAGACAGTGAAAGCAATTTCCAATTAGTAGATGCATTGAACAAAGCTGAACAGCGTCAGATTATTCACGGAGATGATCCAACTTCAATAGAACAGTCCCCATCTTTTGCATCAAGAGAAGATGAAATCAAATGGAAGCTCAATAAAGCAAAGAAGACCTTACATAAAGCAAGGCAATTGGAAAGCTTAGCAAGGAAAGCTGCCGTTCACTTTGGATACTTCAACAATATAAAACAAAAGCATAGCGTTGTATCGGACATTCTTAGTAATACCGAGGATACTCTCTTAGAAGCAGGGGATAAAATGGGATTTGATTACCAAAAATTCTGAACCCCTATCGTTGGTACACACAACCTTTCGGGTAGACTTATTACCTGAGTCCCAGTTATCGCTCACGAGATCGAGGCTAACGCTTTAATGAGTTCGCTCAACCTGGTTGTACAGTGGTAGCGGGGCGTCGGGGTGGTGGAGGAGCGGAAACTAACGACTCAAGCAATAACTCTACCTTTCAGGGTTCGCGACGCCACATTGAATTATTTTGTTCTTCGATGACGTCACGTCAAGTGGGGCAAAACAGGCAAAAGTTCATAGTGAGTACAGGCTAAATTTTAATTCATATCGGCATGAAAACGTTTGGCAATGAAAAGAAATGTATTTTATATCGAAATCTAATAGTTTTAAAACAAAATGAGACCAGATTTTGGCAGGATAACGAACTTAAAAACACTTCATATTGTCCGCCATTCGCCATTTTGTGCGGTTTTTGCTCCCAGTAGACAAAATCGTTGTTTATACCCATTTAAGGCCATATTCTTGAGGAGCTTTTCCTTTCAGTTCTGAATTTTTTTGCCATGTTTCAAGCTCTGAATTCTACAACAAAGCAATGGTTCCTCAAGGTTATGACCATATGTGAGCTGAAATGGGTGTAAACAACATTAGCCGATTTGGTCTATTGGATTATTGCATCGCAAACCTCGAAATGATGTATTGTGTAAGAGTTTTTCTTGAAGTAACAGTTTTGTAAATAATAATTTAACCCTGAATATCAGACCTTTAATTTTTATATAACGTTATGTAACATGTGCCAGGTGATTTTTTTGTTCGTGTTTACTTAAAATGAGAAATATCTGCGTGGGATGCGTCAACTCTAAGTCCCTTTTCGCGCGTAAAATCTGTTTGCGCGGGTTGGGATTACAAATGTAGAAAGCCGAAAAATGTCAAGAACTTATACTTCTAAAGATGAAATCGGTAAGGAACTTTTCATTTGAGTATTTCTTCATCATTACAAACAATCAAGAATTAGTTTCCATTCATTTGCAGTCAATACTCGCATAAATTGTATGTTACAAAGTACCTAGTGTTTCCTTGAGGTCCTTTAGTAGTGTCCAGCTTTGCTCATATATAAGTGTCTCTTTTAAGTTGTAATGGCTCTAAATACGCAGTGTTCTGTCTTCCCCTGTTACAAACTTGTGTGAAGGATTTTTGAAGGTGAAGGTGAAATGGTGTTTTAGCGCCAGTTGCTAGGATCTCAGTAGTAGGTTAACTAATGGAGACCTCAACCCTGGCCGTGACACTACCGTGGCTGGGCAAGAACCCTGACCACACTGAGCTTCTGACACCATGAGTTTGCTGGATTACACCACGACGGCAGAGCACCTTCAATTTTGATAGCCAACACTTTAGACATGCAATGCGAGATTTTTAAGCAGCCCTGACTATACGTAAATAGACTTTGTTCGTAATTTCGGGGGGGGGAGAAGTTGCATGCACGTAAAATGAATTTTATCGTGCTTTATCGTGCTGGTCTGTTGCCAGCGTGCCAACGTGAATCACTGGCGTCAATCGTAGCCTCGTTTACGCTGCTAACTTAACTTGACTCATTGACTCAGTGACTTCGTTCAAAATCTTAAATCTTGGATTTTGATCCCTCATTCCTCTTTCAACCTTCAATCATGATCTTTTAAGTTTTAAGTATCTAAATATTGACAGTCATTTCCTCCGATGCCAGGTTTTGCAAATTTGAAAGTCGATACAGCTGACTCAACAATGCATTCTGATTGTCAAGACAAGAAGGCCGCTTTAGGCCTATTTCTGTATTCTCATTGTTGGGCCTAACCTGTCCTGTCCTTTCCTTGGATTGCAATCTCGGGAGCGCCACTACCCACTGCCATACTCTGCTTGCTGGCCAGGTAGGCGTTCTTCTTTCTTGTATCCAATAGGCGTACAGCCTATAGGCCAAAGCCCAAAGGGCCTCTAAGTTTTCAAAATCCAGCTAAAGCCTTTTTAATAAAATAATTCATAATCCTATCATAATAATCATTATCATCTGTTTCCTGATTTTGCTTCTGTCAATTAGGGCTAATCATCAGAAATACTTATTTGGATATTAGTAGGATCTAAGATTCTAAATGCCATACTCTTTTGTTAATAGCTTATTGTTTGTTTATTAAAGCTCCCATCCTATTTAACCTCTTGTTTACCTAGGCTGCTTAATCAGAATGATTTGCAAAATGCATCTGGTTTATGTTGGTGCAATATTAATTAGCTTGTGCATAAACCCTCAAGTGAAGAATTAGATGCCAAAACAAAGTTTTGTTTACTGTCTGCTCTTTTATGAGATTTTAATGGTAAGCCCATTTTGTTTATGTCGTTTTTAATCTTCTTGGTTGTTTTGTCAATTTTTACCTATTTTTTCTGCAAAAATAACATTTTTGTTATTTGTTTTGAGTTAAAGTTAATCATCATTAAATTACAAAGTTATTTTAAACCTTCCTTATCTTCTATAGTCTAAAAGGAAGTAAGCGTACCTATCAACTTTAGGATGCAATTCCAAGACATTTGAAAGATCACAAATCCAAAACACATGAGAGATTATTCAGTTCAAGACCCCAAAAGTGAGTCCATTAACTTAGCCACGATTACCTCGTATTAATGTACAGCCTCAAATACATGCCACCTACAAATTAATGCCCCCCTTTCAACCCAAAAACAGCAATAAAGGGACTTTGATTGACATCGCGATATTTTTCGCAAAGTCTGGTTCACCAGCAATGTTTTATGACGTGGCCAAACGGTCAAACATTGTTTGTAAAGCAAATACCAAATTTTGCAGCTGTGAATGATTGCAAAAAGTATGAAGTCTTGTCACTGTCCTGAAATTTGTTTCTTGCAAACAACAATTTAAATGTTGCAAAGCGTAGGGCTATGTATTACAGAAAGAACATAATATGTATTTTTTATATTGTGGCTGTACCATATCTATCACATTATACTTTCCCTTATCCCATGAGGATTTTTAGCCTCGTGAAGTGAAGTCAGAACAAACATATAAAATATTAAGCAAATCTGGCTTTTAAATATGGAATATCGTTTAATATTGATTGGATTACGCCTATTGAAGGCATCCGAATTTCATCCTTTTCGAATGTAATTCTTTTCAGTAGACTATCAGTATTTTTAAATAGAAGCACATCAGTCTTAAGATTAAAGCAAACTTTAAGTTCTTATTCAATTGTAAGCATGTATCTTCTTTGATATCTTGTTATAGACAGAATTTTAATTGACAAAGACCAACCGCCATATCTCGATTTACGTTGTATACTGCCAAAAGCTAAGTTGATTATGCAAAAGCGATTTGTTCTGTATGCCTATCATCTTTCTCTAGATGGTTCTTGCTGATTTAATGTTGGTTTTCTGCGTAGAAGCGGTTGGCTTGATCTTGATTAAGTCTGGAGTTTCGAATGCGATGGTCTGACAAGACTCAAAAGGTATGTTCAAGTTTATCTTGTAGGACATCTACGACCATATACGACGCCACACTTTTCCCTGCATTGTCGGAAGTCTTCTTGATAATTTGAAGTATCAAACGATTTCTTGTGAAACAACTCCAAAAATCTTTACCAAATTTATGTCAAACAAGATCTTTTTCACCAAAAAAGAATAAAACGAAAGCTTAATAATGTAAGAATTTAAAGCAGTGTTCGTGGTAATAACGCGGAGACGGACTAAAAGCAAAAGCCGGGCGCAAACCACGCCAACATGTTGGCCAACATCGCCACCAACTATTGCTGGCCAACGCTGGCGGTTTGAGTTGGACTTGGAGTTCCTTGATTTTTATTAGCTCATAAAATGAGCCTGAAAGTTCCTTATACTGTTCCTTGTCGTGAAATATGTTTGAGTACAAATTTTTACAGCAGATTCTTATAAATTTGCTTTGTTTCCTAACTTTAAAAATAAATAGAGTTTTCTGGTGAAGTACGATGAAGAATATCTTGTTATAAATCTTTTTTGAAAAAGTTCTTCTTTTGTTTTTTATCCGAGCCTCGATAGTTCTTTAAATTTTCTAGGAATTTCCAGCCTCGAGTTCCTTATAAAGGTGTTCCTAATGAAAAGGCCTTATCAAATTGCTTGTAAGTTATCTAGAACTAAAGCATATATAATTGTTGCGAAAGAGACACCATCAATATTAAAATCTTCTCCCAAATCTTTTATGTGACGGCATTGTCTCTGCCCAGAGAACCAAATTTTGGAGGGAAAGCTATATAATGGGAGATCGAAGAAGATTTTTCGCCAGGAATGTTTAGGAAAGTCTAGTGATAATCTGCATTTGGAGCTCATCTACCACCTTAAGGCTTCAGGTTCCTAAGCCATGTTAACACTACAAAAAGTAGCCTAGGCACGACCCAGCTTTATGAAAATCTCGGCCTTGCCCAGTCTAGCGTGAACGCGTAAAACTTTGGCTCTGCCCGGGAAAACTACGCCGTGGTTCTGAGGTGGAATCCTGTGGTACGACTAGGTTGTTTTTTCTTAAAACCACGCCCTGATTTTCTTTGACCACGCCCTTTTGCCCCTCCAATGTTAATGTCTGCCTACGCCACTTGTCTTTAGTATTCTCGCTACCATGCTCCAATTGTTTACATTAGTTTTCACGTTTTCAAGAAACTAATGTGAATTGCTCGCAGTTACTTTGGATGAAATATTGCTTTAAATTGCTTATGAAAAGTGAATATGTATAGAGTTCAAGATGCATGTGAAAAACAAACAGGTGAATGCTATCTGAAAGGTTATTTGGTCTTAAACATTCGAACCCGAAGTACAAGTTATCAAAACAACAATAAATCAAAATAAAAATTTACGATTTTAGAAAGCTTTATGGTTGGGACAATATCTACACTCTTTTGTTTACTCCAAATATCTTAAGGGTTGAGCTTTCGTGATAGACTTGCTACACAAGTCTCTGATATGCTCCTTTGAACTGATAGGTCGCTAATAACAGAGATGTCTTCCTGAGCTGTCCCTAACAACAACAACAACATTTACAGCGAGGGTTAGATCTGGTGTAGCCAGTCTAGTATCGCGATGTGATTTCTACACACCGTATTACGTAGCTACTACATTCGACCCCACTCTGCAAAAAGCAATAGCTACAAGAATAGCATCATTCCTGTAAACTGATAACGGAATGTACCTTTTCATAGAGGTCTGGGTCGGTGCTACATTTTTCTGGAGGATGGCGGATCTGTTGCTGTTTGCTAGATCGACTTACTACATCGGGTCTTTAGTTTACACTCCCCTGCTTTTGATTTATCATTCAAACAGAGCGATTGTAAAGAACAACAGCAACAACACAGTGCGCGGTAGTGAGAATTTTGAAGTAAGTCTAGACTTGTCCAAGTCCCTTACTTTCGCTCACATTGAATTGAATTGATGTTGTTGTTATTCGTTTCAATGATGTTGTAGTCTGAGCGTCAAGCAATTCAATTCAATAGCGATAGCTACAGCTCAGGTAATGAGTCTACAGTAAGTTTAGCTGTTTGCTGTCGAATGGGACCTACCGTAGGGCTCATTTGAGGGGGTTGGAGGGTATATGGGCTTAAGGTTGGGATAATTGCACGCACGGAACAGACCCCTCATGATTTCTACATGTCGTTGCGGCATCTGTATGTTATTAAAGTGGATTTATTTCATTAGGACGGATGGCCCTGTTGCTTATAATATGATGATCGAAAGCCTCCGTAAGAAAGCAAAATAAGCTATTACAGCGCAGATGGCTTCTTCTCAAATGAATATAAATGCATTATCAGCAGGAAAAATTCTCATTTCTGGATGAACCTGTCTTTGGAATTTCTGTAGTCTTCAAAGGGTAAGCTTTCAAATCCTTTTGCTTTTAAAAGATACATTTTATGAGAGAGCTTTTACTTGAGTATTCAGTAGATGCCGTAGCTTTTTTGACCAATTTTTAATCGGTTCCCGATGTTACAAAGAACGAATCAAGTGAGTTGTTTTGTTGCGCAATTTAGTTAGTGAACTTTTTAAATTTGTTATATATCAATTCTTTTCAAACGTTTAGCCTTGCTTTACTTAGTACTTTTCTTTGAAAACTCATTCATTTTCCAAGAAAACAAAGCGATAGTTGTTGACGTTCGTCATCTGAAATTTTATCTCGCCCTCTCGAAGGAATAAGTTCGAGAAGAAATTGGGCAGTATGCGGAATATGTATATAGATTCTTGAAGAGAATGAAATATAGATTCGTTGGCAGTGAATATTTGCGAGTATTCGAGCTAGTTTATAAATTACTAAGGCCCCGGTTAAACGTTCAACCATTGTTTGTCAAATATTTGAGATTCGTTTGTCAAACACAATGTTTGAACGATTGGCCACACCACAAAACATTTTTCGTAAAATATTTTTTGCTTGATATTAACATAGACTGTTTTGAAGTTCTTCAAAAACATCGCTGAAGTAATTCTGCTTGTCAGGCAGTGTTTTGCAACGTGGCTAAAAGGTCAAACGTATCTTGTAAGGCAAAATCTCAAATGTTTGACCAACAATGTTTGATCGCTTGGCCAGGGTCAACTATCCGCTAATTCCCACTATCGAACGTTCGCTTCTGCGTTCCCCAATCGGTCTTTTCCTCCAATTATTTGAATTTTATTCTAAACGAAAGGAAAATAAAGCAAAATCTGAATTCACTGATATTTTCTATCACCAAATCGAATTATTGGTGTAAGTCAGATGCAATTTTTGGCAGTCTCGTATTGTTTAAACCGCAAGGAACTTGTAGTTCGTCTCAATTCCAACGAATACACCTTTCCTAGTTATCTCTACCGTAATGAAGGAGCTTATTAATTCGAATTAATGTCTACTTTTCCTAAAATCGCGAGTTATCGAGAGTTCCGATAGCTCGAATATTCGTTCCCTCGAACTTTTTCGTCTGTGTCTTGATGATTCGAGTTTTCGGGAGTATAATGTACCACAATTTCTCCCTGAAGTTTGACTTTTCGAGAGCCCCGATATCTCGAACATCACGTTAATTCGAATCATTTTCATCGTTCTCTTGAAATTTCGACTTATCAGACAGTATACTGTTTTTGTTAGCCTGTTAGATTACTATTGTTATTTCTTGACTGTCTGCTATTGCGTAGATATGTTTAGAGGCTTTTTTCGGTTGATTTTTACATTTGTCATACAGCTGCTTTTCTATCGAAACATATTTAGAAATTTTCAATAATCAAACACTAGAAAGCTAAGGAACTTTCAATGCATACCGTGTTTCCTATAAAAAAAGTGCCCGGAGCGGTTATTTAATTTTCAATGGTTTTAGGGCGATCATTCGAGAAGGGCTTCTTCTGAGGGGCTCATCATTAAATTTTTCATCATTTCACTCTCATGATAAGATATAACATTAACAAGTTGGTTTGAAACTAAAAAAATTATCAATATTCGCTTAAAAGTTCGATATCTTGTCGAGTTCGCGTGGATATGGCCTTATTATACCAGGAAAGTTTTAAGCTACAACGAAGGCTGCCCTTAGTGATTTTAGGTTGATCTTGCGGTCGCGAATGTAGCGCGCGGTCTGTCAAGCTAGTCTATATGTACTAATGTGTGATTTTGGCGCGCGTATTTTTTTGGTTGCGTTTCTACCCGCGTTTGTGCCGCTCCGTATTTTTTTTGATCCCTTTGTTTTTCGAGCACCAGATTCGTGGATTATGATAAAGGTACCCATCCCGTGCTATAATTTCGAGATACCTAACAACAAAAATCTTTTTGGAAGTCTCAGTGTTTATACCGGGCTGAACTTTTATTTATTTATCACATCTGTTCATAATAAAAGGCTTTTATTAAAAGCTCATAATAATAATAGTTTTTTTGCGTAATTTTTGGGTTTGAAATTGAAAACACCTTCCTTGAAAG